>CABFOV010002387.1:29675-45927 GCA_902141375.1 Timema poppense
ATCAACATTTTTTTTTTAAATAAAAAAATACAACAGCCATTTAAGAACACAACAATTTATAGTATTAAGAATAAAGTATGAAAATATCTCCAAATTGAGAAAAATAATAATGAATAAACACAATAAAAATATTAATCTATTTGTATAGTTATGTAAATTGAAAAAAAAAAGTTTTAATTATTTAACAACAACAAGGAATATATATATATAAATATATTATATTTGTATAGGCTACTGTACACGTTGAAAAAAAAAAGTGTCATTAAAAAGTCTATTCTACAGTAAACTTGAGATACTCTCTGCCATTTTGAATAATAATATTAATAATAAGCTACGTGACCAGCAACTAGGAAGACGAGACAAGGTGAGTCACACACCGCTCGACGAGGACACCCGTGCAATAGCACAGGGGTAAGGGCGACCCACCCTGATAGATATTATTATTATTATTTACAGTGTGGCTTGATTTAGTTAGTTGGTTTTTTAAAATTTTCATTTCATATATAAGCGTACTATATTAAGGGAAGAGGAAAGCGCCAACCGTCGAGCAGGATTGCCAACTGACACAACCCCCCGGCAGCCTGTGTTCTAGATATCGACACGTGTACGGGGATGTAAGGACCGCGAGATAAGGGCAGTGTTTTGGCAGTTTTTATATACATAATTTTTGCCAAAATAAATCAAATATCGCTTCAATACAAACAAAGAGTTTAGTTTTCTTCAAACGGTGACCTCGACAGTTATTTGAAAAACCGTCGAGGGTGTCCTGGGATTTAAAGACAACTTTTCCCCTTCGTTTAAAAAGTTTGTCGTCTAATGTTGCTATGCTCATTGCAGATATTCAACAACTGTTGTTTCTAATGGAGCCATGTTGGATTTATTTTGAAAATAATAATATTTTTTTAAAAATGTTTTGCTATAAAAATGGCCTCTTCTCGCAGCCCCCCATTTCCTCGCTCAGAAGACCTGTGCACCAAAAGGGGGTCAAGCAAAGACCCCCCACGGTGTGCTCCCCAGCCATATTTCAACCAAGAGCGAGCGCACGACTCGGGACAGTTTGGTACGAGTACCCGCGCCAGAGAGAACGCAATCTTACGGCTTTACCTCCGTGCCGTGTCCACAGTATATTTGGTTTAGTTGTTTGTCCCCGTCCTGGTGAAATGCTTGTGAACTAACTATGTTAATGGGTTAGGGGAAAGGTTGAGTCTAGATTAAGTGTACCCACATTTGTGTGGAGGAAGGGTGGAAAACCACCCCGAGTACACCCGGCCGAGATTCAAACCCTGATCTCCCGGTAAAAATATATATAAACGCCAGTTGTGTGTTGGGGGAGCGCAAGGGCTGTCTGTACTAATTAAAAAAACACAAATAAATAACAGAAATAATGTCAGTTGACAGGGCCCCGACCGCCCCCAACTCGAGATTTTGACAGATGGATGGAATGATAACACTCAACAAGATTTAAATATTAATATAGAGACAAGTTTCAACAATTGCTTCAATACTGACAAAAAGACCTAACAACATTTATTGCTAGTGAATTTTGGTGGGAGTAATAGTAATGATAACATTCAAAATAATCAAGTTTTGTGTTGTTTTTTTTTCCAAAGTGACATATCGTTAGTTTGAAGCGTTGATCTTACTTGCGTCTACAAGTTAAAATAACTTTCGACTTTGAAAATAAAATGTCTCGCTCGGTACACAGAATAATCAACTACATTAAAACTTTTTTTTTGTACACATTGAAAAAGACTTATGTGATTTGTAAAAATCATCAAAAAAACTCCTATCACAATCACCACAAATATATATGTATAACATTTTTTGTAGTACTCACATTATTTAAATTTTCTTTTTTATCTATCCAGATAAATAATACGGGGGGTGGGGGGAGGGGGTAAAACATACATCCGTTACGCATCTCTCCCAAAGAGCCACCCACTATTTAGTAGTCGTGGCGAAAACACAAATAAGAGGAGAGCTGCCTAACTTTCAAGGTCAAAAAGTTGTGTAAATATATTTATATACTCAAAACATGTATAAGTATTTTATTCTTAATGAGCAGATTTATTAATATATGTATATAATAAGAGAGGGTGTGTAGAATTTTGTTGCGATTTACTTAAGGCAAATAACCAAACTATTTATACATCCCAAACACGACTCACCCTCTAGAGAAGCGAACCCAGGAGTCAATATTCCGAGAGGAAAACAGTTAAAGACATCACATACAACTCCCGACACAAATACTTTTAAAAAGTCAGTGAACACAGGAAATTTTACTGCCTTAAGAGATGTATTTATTATATTTAATATTAAGCACGACCTTATTTTATTATTATTTTTTTTTTAGATTTTTTTTATATACATATATATCTATAGAAACGTTATGGTTTGTCCTCCTGAAACTTACTCTAATATATAATAATATTTATATATCGCCTCTAGTAAATATAGGCAGCACACAATAAAAATAACAACAAGATACTAAGGTCACAAATGATCCTGAAGATACTATTATCACAGGCATGTTTTAATATAATTATCCAATGGTAGGTCCACCAAGAGATATACCATATAAACAGACAGGAATAAAATGAACACGCCCCACAGAGGGGGGTGTGGGGATGGGGGGGGGCTACTCAAAATACAATAGAGTGCACGCAGTGTTTAGTTATTTCTTTCTCTTTGGTGACTGGAAACAAAACCCAGTTTTTTTTTGTATTTTTTTTTTTGGCCATGTGATCTTTGCCACTAACCATTGTACAGGCACTTAAAAAACGAGTCACAAAAAAGCTCCAAAAACTCGATGAATGTTTTTGTGCAATCATTAATAATAATAGCACATTGACTTTTAAAATACAAAGTGTAAATGGGGTAATATCTATTTTTTTACATCTAAAATAATGATATTTTGACACACACGCTCACACAATAGGTAAAATATGTCCCTTATTATCCCTTTTAAATTTTAGTTCATAGATTTCTTTGGATAGACTTAATGCTAGGATGTATCGAACCAGGAATTGTGTGACTCAAAGTTACAAAACATTTACCCGATTAAAACTAAATGGGCCAACCTGATACAATTGTTATCAACCAAGATATAAAATGGCACTGCACAAACACACACATTTTTGAATATTAAAAAAAACATTTAGTTACCGCGGGGAACCTTGTATTTCATGAGGCCTACGATCGATCGTAACTGCATTTAGGTTCTAGATGACCGTACAGTCAACACCACGAACGCGGATAAAATTAGTGGTTCAATAAACTGACCTGAGTTAATATTGTAATCATCGGTTACTTTGGAGGAATAAAATCAGTGAAATTAAAACACACAGCCATATTTTGAAGATAAAAACAAAAAAACATTCATACATTATTCCTATCATTTCGAATAAAATAAACCCTCTACATTTAGGAACCATATGACTGCTGCAACAAAATAAAATAATTTAGCGTAAAAACAAAAATAATAATAACCCATCAATAAAATTAGACTTAACATCGCAACACAAGTATTTCTAATCTCTATAGTATCATTTTTGTTATTTGGATAAACTTGCTAAATGCATTAAAATTATATTTTTAGTGTTAAAAGTAAAAACGCAAGTTGTCTGAGCGACTCAGGCTAGATGAGATCAGGTTACACGATATAGAGCGTGTTTAGCACCAACACGTGGTGATTGTTCTTGGCCAGGGTGACGATGTAGCCCTCCGAGGTGATCTTAAGGCCGCAGCAGCGCGACACCTGAAACACGTCGTCTTCACTCGTCACAAGCTCTAGTGCAGCTAGGTGCTAAGGAAGAGGATGGACCAGCATTTGCGCAAGGGACCTCACTACACCAAACTGGAATTCGAGCCCCAATCTCCCTTTCGTCTATTGCGAGGGTCCTCCTTAGTGCCAGATCTGAATATCAGTTTGCGCCACGGGCCGGAGATATATTTAGTGATCCCATCAACTTAATACAGGCCTACAAACACTTGATATTTATATATAAAGTGTACTTTTGGTTGCTAGGATATTTCAAGTTTTACCGACAATTTTTTTATATTAATCTCCCAAAAATGTGTTATCAAATATGCAGGTATGCTTTCACAACAACTTAAAAATATAAACCTTTATTAGGTATGGGTCCTTGAATCCTTGAGAATACCTTGAATCCTTAAGGATATTCAATATTTGAAGATTTAAGACTCAAACCCTTAAGAATTTTTTTTTTTTGTTTCTTCAAGTAAAATTTACTCAGATTAGGTTTCATAAAATAGTGGATCCAACCCAACTCTAAAATATGTATACATATTTTAATTAGAATTATCAGCTGTTCCACATCTGCAACCCTGGTTTCCCCTTTAGTCTCCCTCCAGGATGATCCGAGACGAGTCGGGGCTCAAGTCGGACAACATTGCCCTCAAACTGTAGTTTCCCTTTATAGCAAGTTAGGATCACTTCTCAGTAAATCTAATATTGTTCTGACCTGGTAATAACCAAATACACTCATTTCCTTCTAGTTTCCTTAACGTTCATAGCAGACCATGACCTACCTCTAGCCATAGTACAGTCTGTTTTACTCTCCTCTGCTCAAGAAGGGGACTGATGTACCGCAGACATTACATCATTACGTGTTTTGTTGTGAGCCTATCCTCCTAGTTACAAGGAACAGACCATGACACTACCTCTAGCCATAGTACAGTCTGTTTTACTCTCCTCTGGTCAAGAAGAGGACTGATGTACCACGGACATTACATCATTACGTGTTGTGAGCCTATCCTCAACGTATCATTCCTCTGACCTTGACCTAGCTCTAGCTATAGTACAGTCTGTTTTACTCTCCTCTGCTCAATAAAGGGACTGATGTACCGCAGACATCACACCGTTACGTGTTTTGTTGTGAGCCTATCCTCATCGTATCATTCCACTGACCTTGACGTAAGGACACTCAAACTCGCAGAGCATGGACCCGTCTCGGGAGAAGACAGCCACGTGGAAGCGGTTGCCGTGCGAGTCTCCTACTAGTACGTCCCCCGCGTCCGAGATGTCGATGCCGTTGGGAAAGTTGGTGATAGTCTCGCAGCCGATACGGCGCAGGAACTGCCCGTCCTCGTTGAAAACCACCACGCAGTGGCCCTTGAAGTCGCAAACGTAGTACTCGCGACCTGACAACAAACAAAGAGAGAAAGAGTTTAATACTAGGATTCTGCGGGTACTGTCATTTCGAGCTTAAAACCAAGGATTGAGATCAAAAGTTCTGTAGTCTCATCATTTTAGAGCTTCCTCTTAATGTACGCACAAAACTAAGGTTGTAAATGAGTTATATGAGAATTTTCATAGCTTTAGGTTGTTTTTTTTTAGGTTAACATTAAGAATAACAATTTCTCATTTTACACATTAGATACTTACATTTTGATGGATGAATTCTGTGTTTTTAGTCTATAAAAGATTTCATCTTAGGTCCAAGCAAGGACATTAATATAAAATATAGTCCTTGCTTCAGGCGGCCATGTTTCTTTATTTTAACTCCCCTCTCCCTTGTGACGAAATGTTTCAGTGTTATTATTGTTTGGTTTGAACATAAATTGATAAAACGATTATTTCAACATTGCCATGTGTAAAACTCGAAGGTAATAATATTTAGATATCGAGTTTGACATTACTAATCGTGAAATCTTTTGTGCGTATTCATTTCTATCCAAGTATGTTGATTAAATTCACAATATGAACGAAAAATGTAGACAGTTTTTAAAAAAAAATGTATACTAGTTTGCATAGTATTTACATAACTAATAACACTACTTTCATTATATAATATCACTTTTTGATAAAAATAGTTCATGTAGTAAGGAAATAACACCCGAGTGTTGGCAAGATGATGGCGATGGCCTACCAACCATACACAATTGTCGAGGATCGAGGTTTCAGGTCATTTCGTGCCACTGTTGAGCACAGTCACATCAGGGGAGTTCATGGCAGACAGAGGTACAGAATGGTACTGACCGCTGATGGCGATGTCGGAAGGTTCCCGCATGTAGTCGCTGCAGTCAAACCAACGGAGAAGGTCGCCACACTCGGAGATGACGAACACTGTGGGCGACACGCTGTCCACCGCCACTATGTGACCTTGGGAGGTGACCGCCAGACCAGCCACAATGTCAATATACCTGCAAGAGTCCAACTAGGTTGTTATAACACACGGTCTCCCAATCTGTTCAAGGGTGTCAAAGTTGATTCTTACCTCTCAATAAAACTGGCAACTAAACAAAAAGGCTACATTTGAAATGGGTAGCAGTCGATTATCTCTCGTATTAGTTTAGTTCCCGTTTCTCTTAAATGCCGCCAAGTTGTATTATTATTATTATTATTATCACCGCGTCTTACTACCCGTTCGGGTTATACGCACTTACGCTAATGTGAAATGGTAGGGTGATTGTGAGATGAAATGGAGGACCTACAGTTTAACGTGGGATCCGAACCACGGTGGAGGCCTGGCATTCCTCACATTCACAAGATGTCTTGTCAGAGGTGAAGGAAGGGTTTGGTAATCAGATAAATCTGTGCCGGGACCGAGGATTGAACCCTGGCCGCCAGCATAGAAGTCTGACACCTTACCCCTAGACTACCAGGTCACCCGCCAAGTTGTAAATATACCGTAAAGACTCCAATATAGTACAACAAATATAATATGACCCTAACATTTTGAGGTGTTCTACATGAAAAACAAACGGCCTCGAATATAATATGACCTGAAATTATAACAATAGCAAGAGAACTTAACAACTTTGACACACTTTTTTTTTTAAAGTAAAAGTTAAGTGAGACTCAAAATATATATGAATTGATTCGAAACAAAAAATCGATATATAATACACCCGTAGACTCGGGATGGTAATTTTCCGCAATATATCGATATATCTATCAAATTAAAATGCCCGCTCTCATGTAATTATATTATTTTTCAATTTTTAATATTTTATTTAGCCCTTTGAAAAAGATAGGTTCGATAAAAATAAGACAAAAATCGACATAGTTAATAAAAATGGAGCAGAAAAAGTTATATTTACTTAATTCAATAGACTATTGATATATCAATGCCAAAACTTCATCGCTGATTTCTGGCTAGCTAACGTCCGTAGGATTAGTTGTGGTGGACGGACGACTTACATTTTTGTAACGCGTGATATGTGTTCTTTTCGTTATAAAATCTGCAATTTATTCTACTAATTCTGAGTTTATTTGAATTTGTGTTTTGAAGACTTTAATATGTCAATAAATTCTATATAATTTATAATTGTGAGATTAAAGTTTCAACTCTGACCATGTGTAATGGTAGAGTCCAAGCTTCACATTGAGGGAGGGAGGGGGGGGGGGTATGGTATAAGGCATGTTAGATTTTCTAAACAATAATGCTTGGAAAAATAATTAAAAGGAAACGCTCAAAAACTGGAATCGATTAGAACAAGTATCGTGAGACATCTATATAGACATATTATTGAAAATGAAATATGACGACTGGACAGAGGAATTGAACCCTGGACCTTTGGCCTAGTGGCTCTAACCACTGAGCTATCAAGGAGTCGTCTTGAGCCCGGTCATTCTTGACTGATGTTTTAAGGTAGAGTCTGTGATGGACATGCCCAACCGAGTCGAAAATGGCTGCTTTATCCGGTAGCTCGTGATCTTTATTGATCACTCATATGTAGATGATTTCAGCCTAAGAATATAATTATAAAATTACCCCGGAACAGGACAACTCCTATATAGCTCAGTGGTTGAGCATTGGCATACTAAGATAGAGGTCCCTGGTTTGATTTATGTGTCCAGCGAGGCTATTTGCGGCCGTTAGCAAAAAGACGCTAGACTTTGTGTCAAAAGTTATTATGGCCAACCACTTTTCAAAAGCAAAGTCCTTGTGAGCGCAAATATTTTCCTAGTAGAGGGACGCTAAGTTGCGCTGACATTTTAGTTGTCCTTTGGTTTTCGTTACGAGGTTATGCCATCTCATTTGCCCAATACAATAATCTCAAAACGTTTTTGTGTGTTTCACATAATCTAACTTAGTGGGGATAGTACGCTTACACTGAATGTTAAAAGGATATTTTCTTTGGAACAAAACACTATCAACATGCATTTTTATTCCCCATCAACGTACGGATAATTGGGACATTCCGATATTAAGATTAATTGTTTGTAGGTTTTATGGTAGTCTGATGGCCCGCCTCATGGGGCAGCATTGACCAAGACGTTAGTCTGGGTGTGGTCAGTGGTTTTATTTTCCCCCCTCTACTCGATCTTTATCTCTTCTATTAGGGTAAGTTGACGCAAACTGACACGTTGACGCTAGAAGCAAAGTCGAAGCTAAAACAATACAAAGTGTGGGGGTCATAGTAACCCAAACGCTCTCTTTTCCTCGAGTGAAGCTAAAACCAGGGGTAGCAACTAACTTTGCGTCGAATGGTCAGAATAGCCCTGCAGGTGTCATTTTTCAATTTAAAGAATTTGGTATATGTAATAACTACGACCCGTAGAAGATACAACGACAGAAGAGTTAGGAATGAATGAAGGGGAGGTTTTTCGTAAAGATAATGGAAAGAGAGGTAGATAAAGGAGAGAAATGGAGAATAGTGATGAATGTTTCTGGACAGACAGAGATGGAGAGAGCTTGTTCACAAACATCATATCCGGCGAGCTGAACGGGTTCCATACAGATGAAGTTAGGGGTGAGGAAGGTTAAATGTAGAGGGGGTGTATCCACATTTGCATGGAAGAATCGACCTTAGTACACCTGAACTCCGCGCCTGCTGTTGTAGTGTTAGCGCACCAGTGTTTGGTAGCACGTGCACATATTAACATTGGTTTTCAGACACACATTCACACCAAAGTTTGATATCTACAATCTAAACATGTTGTACCGAAGGTTGTTTATGGTGACAAAGTGTGCTCTATTTTCGGGTGTTTCCACTATTATTAAAAATAATAAAGTCTCTGTTTGGTTTGTAAATTTCTTAGGGAAGTTTTTTGCTTTTCATTATTTTCAAATTTCTTGAACTTTCGAGACCAGATCAAGATTTTATTTTCTTATTTTAATTGAGAATATTTTCAAGCCTCGAACATCTCTATATCTGAGCCGTTTAATTATTTAGATACTTCAGACTGAACCAAGCGCGCACTCACCGGATCGCTATCTTCTTGATAAAGTGTCCATTCTTGGTAAAGATCTGCATACGCGAGCGCTCGTTGCCGCGGTCACACACCACAAACTTGCCCGAGTTCCGCATGACGGCGACCTTGCGGGGGTACCACAGCTGGCCCTCCTCCTTACCGGGGATCCCAAACTGGAACTTGAAGGTGCCGGTCTTCTCGAACACCTGCAAGCGGGCAAGGAGAGCTATATGGTGCGCAAAGTGGAGGATGAAGATGCTCAGAGAACTAAACCACGCCCACATATTATATACTTGCTTACTCCATGGCATTAGGAACTCGAAAGTTCATTGCTGCAATCACAAAAGTACACCACCCGCCCCTATCTTGAGCTAATTCTATCCAGTCTATCTCATTACTTCCTATATCTCTCAGGTACATCCAAATGTTGTCTTCCCATTCGGTTCTAGATACTCCCATTCACGCTGCATGACTTGCCCACCGTAACCTGCGAGATTTTATTACCCTAACAATGTCTGGTTATGAGTACAGGGTATACAGATCATCATTATGTAGCCTCCTCTANCGGTTTTGTATATTTTATGCCGACATCTAAGTTTATCTCTGCTTACGTCACAGAAGTCATTTAGTCACCGGTCGGTGTTTAGATACTGTTTAGTGTCTGTTATAAAATGATTACATGTTGAAATATGTTATATTTAGTGATATAGTATAACTATTTTAAGGTCATTCAACCATCAAGATTTTACTGCCCAATTTTAACAAGTGCATAATTAGTTATAAGGTATAAATAGTGATTTTAATGATTTCAAATCACTGCAGTTCATGCGTTGTAAGGGATCAAACTGAATATATATTTTTATTTTTTATGTCCCACTGGTAAGGTATGCAGTGTATATAAAGTGTACCTAGTGAAATAATTATTATACTAATATTATTTTCATATGAATATCTTCCCACCAGCGTTACAATACCCTCTCTCCACCTTCTTCCCACCCTTGGGCCGAGATCACGAGCAACTTAACGTTAACTCAAAGTTAACATAACGTTAAGGATCTCCTCGTGGTTTTAAATGGAAGCGATCACGATGCAGTTAACTTAACATAAAAGATGTCTTGGGAGGTGTTTCACGTTACTTGAAGGGTATCATGTGATCTAACCAGCCAATCATTATGCACGTGACGTCAACAGGGCTATTTAGTAATTCAACTGTTGGTTTTAAGATCAAGGTCTACTCTTTAGCCTAAGTTCTAGTGATCAGACATTGAAACAAAGTAATTAAACTAAAATAAGAAAGCTAAATTTATCAGAAAAATGTAATAATAGATATTTATTATATTGATTGAAAACTGTAAACATTCACACATCATATTCAAGAATGCAGATGTTTGGCCCGAGTTGTCATGTCAAGTTACGTGAATCGTGATCACACATCTATTTTCGTAAGTCGAGTGAATGTTATGTTAAGTTAACTTTAAGTTGATCGTGATCTCGGCATTAGGCAGGCCAGGAACTATTACTTTCTGCTAACATCGGTATTCCCCTCCCCTCATATGACCTTGAAGATGCGAAGGTTACAGAGTGATTGGCTTTCGATTAATATTTTAAGGCTTTGCCCCCCGTAGGTATTTTGACAATGAAACAATCTCGCAAAGTAACGCTCGCAGAGAATGGCGGGCGTACCTGAATGCGGTGGTTGTTGGTGTCGGCCACGATTATGTCCTCCTCCGAGCCGAGACAGAAGCCGTGCGGGGAGTTGAACTGACCCTTGGCGGGGCCCAGCTGCCCATACTTGCAGCGGATCTGCATGGGGGTGATCTTGCCGGACGAGTTGCGCATCAGGTGGAAGTTGCTCTGCGGCGGCGGGGCCAGACCGGAGGAGGGGGGAGGGGGCATGGTGTGAAGGCCGTCACTCAACAGCTCCTCTACAAACAGATATATTGGTGAGGAGAGTGTAATTTAGAGAAGTGTACCCCCATTAGTGTGAAGGGCAAGGGGAAAACTACCTGTCCCTGTCAGTGAGCAATCCATTCTATTGCGAGAGGGAAGCCCTGGAACGTTCAAATGGGCTTGTTTGTTCCGCTCGAACACCCGGGCGCTTCTAGTGACTACCAGTACCAACAAACTATTATGAATGAAACAAATAGCCGAAACTATTGTTAATGCATTTTAGTGGGGATAGTCCCTCATAGATATCATATTCTGAAAATTGAAAAATGACACCTGGACACGGGAATCGAACCNCGGGACGAATCCTGGATAGCTCAGTGGTAAGAGCATTGGCGTACTAAGCCGAAGGTGCCGGGTTCGATTCCCGTGTCCAGGTGTCATTTTTCAATTTTCAGAATATGATATCTATGAGGGACTATCCCCACTAAAATGCATTAACAATAGTTTCGGCTATTTGTTTCATTAATATATGCAAGATCCTGTACAATGATATATAATTGTCAAATGGCTGGAAATAGGCTAACTACCGAGTCGCTAATGGCTGCGTTGTCTGATGGCTGTGATCTTAGATAATCACATGTTTATAAGCTGATGACTTCCGCACGTCCATCTTAGACTCTGCCTTAAACTATGAGTGAAGAATGACCATGGATACGGGACGAATCCTGGATAGCTCAGTGGTAAAGAGCATTGGCGTACTAAGCCGAAGGTGCCGGGTTCGATTCCCGTGTCCAGGTGTCATTTTTCAATTTTCAGAATATGAAAACTATTATAAGATAAGATGAGACTGAATTACAAGGGTCCAACTAAACCATTGCTCGGTGGTGGGTCCGTCTATTGAGCCCATGGTCCCAGGTTTCAGAAATATTCAAACAATGTGTAGATGTTGACATGTTACAGGTGTAAGAAGAAATCAAGAGAAGTGTGTTTGTTTAGGCCTAATCTAACTCTCCTTTCAGGTTGTCTTCCTTCAACATCTCTTACACTATTACATTCCGTCAGACATTTTGGCTTTAAGTAAAGATTTATTATTAGTGTCAAGGTCCATCTAATTTTAGATAACACTTTTGAAGCTAAGCAGTTAAATAAAATAAACTGTATCAATTCTACCCAAAGGGTTCATTTGTTAAGTATTATCTAAGGGTGCGATTATAGGTTTTATAGTATAGGTATTTAGGTTTATTATTATGTTTGTTCAAGGCAACTAGACTCTGCCCGCAGACCCCACTCTCTGGTATCGAAGTGTGGGTGAGACTGCTACTGACCTGGGGACAACATGGGGGACGGGGTCCCCGACAGGGTGGGGAAGCTGCCTCCATTGATGGAAGCGATGTTGGTGTTGATGGAGAGACTTGGCGAGGCCCCACGGCCCAGCACGATGCTTCCCTCGCCGCCATTTACTGGGGATGTGCCGTTCAGGGCGCTCGCCGCGAGATCTGCGGACAACACGACAGCGTCACTGTGTCAGAGTTTGCTCAAGACCTTTCGCTAGCATTTTGGGGTACACTCACAGGGGAGTGAGGGAGCGGTGATGAGACTAATCAGCCCGCATGTGTGTTGATACAGACGTGAGAACTGTTCATTTAATAAATATCGGCTGTTATTTAAACTGCGCCAACGGTATAACTTTCATAGGAGGGTCTTTCAGAAAAGGGAAACGGTTTTTAGCACCGCGGCTTACTTCTCATTCCGGTTGTGTGCTCATGTACTCTCGTATGGTTTTAGGGATAGGGAAGGTTATATTTATATCAAGTCTACCAACATTTGCATGGAGTGAAAAATCATTTTGGAAAAACCGCCCTCAGCACACCCGACAGAGATCCGAACCTCGACCGTCTAGTCTACTGTAAGAGTGGCGAGTTAGATCGTGCTGCCTCAGAAGCGTGTGTGACCAAGAATGGTACCATCTTACTACTTTATTATTCATATTTTGTAGCCATATCGAAAGTAACATGTGCGGATCACACGAAAGGAGATCTTGGCTGTCAGATAAAGGTATTGTACACCTGGTTAGACCAGAGCAGGTCATGTTGGTTACAACCGGTGTTTACTGGCATTTTAAACTCCTTAAATATTTCAATATTTTTAAAAAAACATCTAAGCTTGTGTTTTCAAAATCAATACTAGCCAAAGTCATAAGAGAATAAATGGACCAAAACTAATAAAAATACTAATGAGTACAAAGTTAATTGTGTAGAGCGTATTTCTCTATCTCTCTTTTTTTGTTTGATAAAGGCAACGATACCGCTCTATTTGTGTGACTGGTTCTGTCAACTTTGTGCGATGGATCAGTCACACGTTTTGATATTACTTTTCACCAGGGCTGCGGAGTAGGAGTCACTCACTTCAAAATAGTGTCTAATTTTATAAGAATCAATTAATAAAATAAATATGTTTAAAGTGCTATGGACTTGCGTCGCCACCATCATCTGTTTCCCGCCTGTGACCGGGTCAGTTGAATAAAATGCCTCCACCTTCCCCCTCTAATTGTAAATGTATTGCATACGAACTCGAGTACCGCGATGAAATGTCTTGTGCTACCATTTTATTACACAATAAACACAAAAACACATTTTATAAGGATCATGGTACAAATAGTACCTTCACTTGGGTTCCTAGACACAATACATCCGTACTGGCGTCAAACAAAGATTACGTCCTTGGGTAGTGATAGTAACACAAATGTTGGGTGAGCATCGCGAGCATGTTTTAAGGAGAAATGTGGCTCACCGCTGAGGAGTGCTCCCAGGGTCTGAGAGGGCAAGGTGGCAGCCCCCAGGGTGTCCACCCCGGCCGGAGCACCATTAACCACCAGCTGACCTGCAAACATTATGTCACGCTGCTAGCACACACGGTACCTTCACGTGCACGCACACACACACACTGATAAACGATTTATTGATGTCATGTTAATGTAGTTAGTGGGGGTGTGCCAAACTTCAACTTGGTTTTGAAACAAATATAAACTTCGACTTCAATTGAAAAAAAAATAATCAAGTTACAAAGCTTCACCAATAAAAATACTCAATTTATCTTCATTTATTGCCATTCTTCGCTGTTACATACTTTACAAATTAATGTTCATGTAAAAAAAATATCTGAATGGATTTGCATCTTGTGATGATAACGAAACATTACAAACAACTTCGCAATAAAACATTCTCTAGATAATTTTAGTGTATAAAGTTATATAGGCTACCATATCGGCCGAAATATAACGTGAGGTTTTCCTCCCAAAAACTGTACCCGTATTATATGAGCAGACTAACACAGTTCAACGGAAAAGAAAGTTTCCGTAGAATACTCCAACTGTGGTGGCCTGTTGTCTTCCTGTGGCCGAGCAAGTTTAGTCAAATATCTCCGTCTTCCTCTATCCTTCCACCATTCTTTCTTTCAGTTGCACCCTTTATCTGCTCCTAATAAACTCAAGGTCAAATTGAGAGAGAGCGAGTATTTACACCCTTGAGCGTTACTGTAACAGTGTTACTCACACGCAGCGAGAAGGCCTATTATTAACCCGTTCGGGTTATACACACTTACGCTAATGTGTAATGGTAGGGTGATTGTGATATGAAATGGAGGACCTACAGTACAGAGGATTGAACCCCGGCCGCCAGCATAGAAGTCTGACACCTTACCCCTGGACCACCAGGTCACCCAAGGCCTAATAAAACTGTGCCAAAGTTTTTAACTTGTGGTATATTCGATACCTTTTATTTTACATGTACAAAACTTTCAAAATACCAGGGTCGTATTATATCCAGGCCAATAAGGTAAATAGCGAGAATATATTTTTAAGTATAAGTAATTAAAGGACATTTAAGCGTTGAGCCTATTTCATATATGTAATTAGCGTTAGCTTTGAATTTAAAAAAAAAAAAGTCTTTGCACTCCCCCATTAGTGTGTTCACATTTCAAGAGCTGTGAGAAAATAGAATTTTCATCGGAGCTAAGTTTAATATTGCAATAATGTACAACCTGTCAAGTCGCTACAAAATGTTATTGTGTGTAGATTCTGTTGGAAATCTTCAAGGTCATAGTTTCTGGTCAGTTAATAGTTCATGACTGTTCAAGTTGGTCAGCTGACACAAGTACAAGATTTCTAAAACTCAACATATTCTGAGTTATTTGCAAGTTTGAATAAGACTTCTCAAACTTTATTTAGTGTTTAGACATTGGCTGCACTTTTATTAAAACAGGGTTCCTACAGAAATTCTCCCCGAGTTCCCTGACCAACTTCTCACAAAATGTCCACTATAATCTATCAAAAAGGAAAGGCTGACCATCTTTAATTGTCTTGCAGAAAGCTGGTTTACACTTCAGGATTTGATCACAGGCCACTTTTTTCAGTATTTCAACAGATCTAGTTTTAGGAAGCTCTGCTTCTTTGAGAAACTTGA
This sequence comes from Timema poppense, assembly GCA_902141375.1. Taxonomy (NCBI): domain Eukaryota; kingdom Metazoa; phylum Arthropoda; class Insecta; order Phasmatodea; family Timematidae; genus Timema; species Timema poppense. The sequence goes on from CABFOV010002387.1 coordinate 45,189, forward strand.
CAGCATGGTCCCAAATTTGTAAAGCCCTCTGAAAGCAGTTTGCATTCTCTAACCACGGGACAGCACACAACTTCAAAGGAAGAGTAGTACACCTGTCAACCAGGTAAACACTGCTCGACAAGCCGGAGTGTGTGAACAGGTGGTACGTGTGTGATTCAATAAACTACCTAAACACTTTAAATTGACATTTGGGCGATCCAGTGACACTCGTATTAACTTAAAGAGTGAAAGAGGAGAAATACCATCCAAGAAATGCTTCAGTAATTCTTCAGCGGTGCTCCTATCGAAAAACACTGTTTTTTTAAGTAAAGACTCACGACTGTATGATTTTACTTGTCCCAGAATCTGATAACAATGTCCATTTGTCCTTTTTGAATAACTTATTCAACGCTTCATCTGAACAAATTACAAAGTTGTTACATGATTTTAGGCAGTCCAGTAAACGGTTCTGAAAGAATGGAGCCAAGCATGCAACCTTGTCTCCACCAAGAGTAGAGGCACTGTCAAGAGAACATCAACTGAAAATTTTTATTTAAATTGTCGCAAAAATTGAAATACATTTTATTGTCCACAACCTGCAAAGCCCAAATGACATCCGCCCTAGTTATATCAACTTTTACAACAAAAGTGTTGGGGTTTCTTCGAGACAACTCTTTCACTTTGGGCAAAACCTTCCACCTGCGGCTTTACAATTTCCGACGAAACATAAGTGTGACATGGATTGTTACTTCCCCGACTG
>CABFOV010002387.1:45979-65184 GCA_902141375.1 Timema poppense
CCCCCGACTTTCCAGACTGTAGAAACCCCGGTAAAATGACAATGAGATTCCAGTCAGAGTTACAAATAACATTCAAGAATTATAAATCAGAACAAATCTTTATTCAACTATTCTCTCGTCCTGTCAAGGGTGAAGGATTTGAGGACTTATCACAAGGTTATGGCATTAAAAAAACTCGCGAAATTGTTTTTTATTTATATTTGTTTTTATTGCCCATGATGCAAAGCTGAGTGATACAACAGTCGACCACAAAACAGCTGATTTGACTTCACCATTGACACACACAGTAGAGACGAGTATAAGATATCAAAGATCACAACATTATATTAGAACACACACACAAGTGTTTAGTTTTGAGCATTTTCTGAACACAATGTTGGCACACAAATAGTAATAGTTCTTGCTTGTCTGACAATGAGGAGGCCCCACGGTTAAATGATTACAGTTGAAACTCTCTAGTCTGGCCCGTTGATCCATTAGTTCCAGGGCGGTGCTATTAGCCGTACAAAGGCGCCAAGGTTGTTTACGTATTCCGGCTGTTCCTTAGTTACGAGTTCCGAGAGTTCTACCTCGTACGGCAACAATAAGTATGTAGTGACGCGGGAAGACAGTTCTTACCAATAGAATTGTGTGGTCTGTTCCAAATGTCCTGGACTAAAGAGTTTCAACTGTACAATAATGGAATTTGATATGTAAAAAAAAAGAAAGATAAGCCAATTTAAGTAAAAATTTAGTGAAAAAGTCCCCCATAGGAGGGGAGAATAAGTGGGAAGAATCCAATGTACCAATGTGGAATTTTCTTTCTTTCTTCTGGTTTCTGGAGTAGGAAAAAAAGTTTGTATCTCAGCGTTAGTTCTTTAATATACAAGAGAAAATATTTAATTAGTAAACGGGTTGTACTAAATGGTTTATTTAGCACCGCGTCTTACTACCCACTCTGGTTGTACGCTCATATACTAAGCTAATGAGTTTATGAATCATAAAGGTTATATTTAGATGAAGTGTACCTGCATTTTCGCAAAAGGAGACGTAAGAAAACAACCATCCCTACACCTGACCGAGATTCAAACCTCAATCTCCTCGTCATCGGCAGTCTAGCCTGTCAGAATAGCGCCTTAGACCATGTGGCCACCAATGCGAGTAGGATTGTGTTAAACTGTTGCTGCAGTAAATTAATTATTATTATTATTATTATTATTAGCACCGCGTCTTACTACCCGTTCGAGTTATACGCACGCACTTACGCTAATGTGTAATGGTAGGGTGATTGTGAGATGAAATGGAGGACCTACAGTTTAACGTGGAATCCGAACCACGGTGGAGGCCTGGCATTCCCCACATTCACAAGATGTCTTGTCAGAGGTGAAGGAAGGGTTTGGTAATCAGATAAATCTGTGCCGTGACCAGGGATTGAACCCCGGCCGCCAGCACAGAAGTCTGACACCTTACCCCTAGACCACCAGGTCACCCGCTGCTGCAGTAAAATACATCTTTTGGTGAAGGCAGTAATGTGTATGTGTGTGAGACTTGTTCTCTAGAAGACAGAAGAAAGGGACGTGTCATATTCGTATTTTGAGCTCTTCCCTTAGTTCACACAAAGATGAGTCTATAGTAGTAGTTGTTATTGTTATTTAGGACCCTAGTCTCCTTGACACTAGGCCGGCCGACTCTGATACGTTTCACCCCCCGCACAGCGTCAACTGACACCTACTATCATCTGCTAGAATGGTAACCATTTATAAAATACGAAGCAAGAATCTTTGGTAAATATCTAAGGGTGCACATCTTTTTATTAAATGTGAAATAGTTTGAGTTTTAAATATTTTAAATTGTTTAACTGATAACTTTATGATACACTTTTACAAATGTCTAAACGTATTTCGTAAATTAAATTAATAAAAGGAGACAATGTCTTTCTTTGCGACTTTTTAACCTCATTACCTCTGAGCTTTTCAGGTGTAATCTTGTCTCAATAAACATAATTTTTATGGCCAGAAATTATTGTAAAGTTGAAAAACTAAGATAACAATTTTAAAGTTGGATTAGATAAAGATAGGAATCATCGGCGAATACAATATGACATCAGTCTTACTCAGGTTTATGATAACACATTAAACTAACATACAATCATACCTCGTGTTACTTACAACACTTACAACAACACTCGTTGTCTAGTTGTAATAGTCTAGGAAGGCGAGCTGAGACTCACCCTGGTTGTTGAGTGAGATGTTCCCCAGCTTGGCGAGGGCCTGCAGGTTGTTGAGTGCGTGGCTCGTCGAGCTCATGTCCCCAGAAAAGAGGTCCGCGAGCGTGAACGAGGGCGCGGGGCTCGGCTCTTCAGCGCCCACCACCCCCACACCCTCTTTCTCCGCCGCAAGGTTGGCCAACTGCTGCAGGTTGTACTCCTGGATGCTGGTGAGTCCGTGTAGGGCGGGCGCCCCCCCGGTGGGGACCCCTCCGGCCTCAGGGGGGCTCAACATGGGGGGCAGAGCGGTTCCTTGAGACACGACACCGGCCGCCAGGTCCCCTTCAAAGGAAGATTGCATCGACACGGAGAGAGACACGGGGCTGCTAGATGTCGTCATGACACTCGAGCGGCCTGTCGTATTGGCGCTGCTGTTGTTATTACTAGAGTTGGCAGCGCCGTTAAGGACTAGCGGTGTGACAGGCGCTGGGGAGCTCTCCTTTGGGGTGGTCACTGGTTCTGTGCGAAAACTGCCAAACGTCGCCTGGATACCAAAACAATATATATAAATGAAAAAAAAAAAAAATTTTGGTTAGTCCACTCTAAGCCCGTGAAAATCCAAGATTTTCAACTTCGAGTAATCCATATTTATTTTGTAAACAAGTCCAATTTAAAAATAAGGTCAATAAATCGTGTTGAAATAATTACCGATTTTAAATATTATGAGACTCACAATTTTATATGGTAGATAAATTATTCAACCGTTTTGACTCTTGGGTTCGAATCTCATCCTTAACAGAATCAATATTTTGAACTTTGTGCAGATCTAGGGCATTCAAATATACTTGGACTTGGCTTCGAAACAAATATCAGCTTCAACCACGCTTTGAAGAGAGTTCCGGCTATGACAATCCGACAACATTATTGATAGCTAAAATGTTCTCAATTATTTAATTCTGAGCTCTTAAGTACAGTACAAATCAAAAATAATTTAACTGTAAGTTTGTGATAACTTGAACTATCAACTTAAAACAAAATATTACAAACAGTTTTATAGCGTTAAGTTACAAAAAGAGCCACAATATTTTTTTAAAGCATAAAACAACCAACAAAAAATATTCAAACTTTGATTTGGCTTCGAGGATATTTCATACATTCGATTAGAGTTCGCTTCGAATTGACAAAGTGAACTTTGCAAACTCCTACAAGAGTGTAGGTACCGTGACTGACGTCTGTCAAAGACCGTCACATTCCTAGGGTTTAGCAGGGGAAGTTTCACCTTGACAGCGTCCTCAAACTTGCTCATGTCGGTGTCGAAATGGATGGCGGTGTTGACGTTGCACTTTGGTGTGTTGTTGATGAGGTAGAGGAGCTGAGCGCCGACAGTCTTCTTGAGCGCCAACACCTCGGGTGCGTTGCCGTGCTCCAGCAGGCGCGAGGTGAACTTGCAAGCGTGGTTCATCTTCTCCACCACTTTCTCCACACTAGCACACACCCACATTCCGACACTTTAATACCCCGGCTGCGCACCTTGGCTCGGTGGGTAGCGCGTCTGTATAATGACCTAAGGACCCCGGGACTTCCCCTTTCACACATTGCTGAATCAACGGCCTGGGGGCTGAGTGTTGTGTCATGTCCTGATATAATCTGGTCACATGCTAATGTGCGAGTGACAAACCGTCTCAGTATACCCGGTGACAGCAGTCTACTGTGTGAGTGACTCCTTAGACCATTTGACCAGTATGGTATGCCCTATATTATTATTATTATTATTAGCCCGCGTCTTACTACCCGTTCGGGCTATACGCACTTACGCTAATGTGTAATGATAGGGTGATTGTGAGATGAAATGGAGGACCTACAGTTTAACGTGGAATCCGAACCACGGTGGAGGTCTGGCATTCCCCACATTCACAAGATGTCTTGTTAGAGGTGAGGGAAGGGTTTGGTAATCAGATAAATCTGTGCCGGGACCGAGGATTGAACCCCGGCCGCCAGCATAGAAGTCTGACACCTTACCCCTAGACCGCCAGGTCACCGTATGCCCTATAAAATATGGTAAATAACTATTGTGGTATATTTAGTTTCTGTACTTTACTTATGTCAGTTTTATTTTAATTATTTGTTCTTCAGGGGGTTATGAGAGAAGCTCAATGTTCTTTATTCAGTGATGAGTCAGACGTGTCAAAGCAGAGCTCACAAAGTACCGTAAGGCTCGTCTTAATGTGACATGAGGGTGTCAAACACCTCAATGTAAACTCCCTGTTTTTAATATAAGTTTTAGAGGTTTCGTTACTCCCTCCCGCCCTATCCTGGCACCACCCAAGGTACCGAAGGCCCCATCATCGGGAGAGATGAGCTATTAACTGGAGATTAAAGACGGGATAGAGCGGCGTGGTTGGACGAATGAGAATCAAGAAGAACATGAATTGTGATATCTCAAACTCTGACACTAGGTTAGACGGCGGCGTTTGTACTGACCTGTCGCATGTGTCCATGATCCCCAGCTCGCGCTGCTTGTGCAAACTCTTGAGCCGCTCAAGCGCAGCGTCCCGGCATCGCTCGATCACCGCCTTGTAGCTGTGGAAGGTCTCCTGTACCAGTTCCCGAGCGGCGTCGTGCTGCACCTGCAGCTCCGAGAGCGCGCCTTCCAGCTGGCAGGACGCTTCCTCGCAGTAGAGCAGTTTCGTGCGCCCCTCCGCTACAAGGGCGCTCAGTTCTCCACGGTGTGTTTCATGGGCGTCTTGAAGGCGCTCGTAGCGGTGCTCAGGTAGCTTGTGTTCCACCAGCAGGCAGTCATTGCAGATCAACGTCTAAAGAGAGACCACCGTTAGCGTATTTTCACACCTGGCCTCGCTGCGCTTACCAGGTCCCTATTCATGCTCCCAGAAAGAACACGGAATCTCACCTGGCAGGTAACGCAGTAGAACTTCATGGTCTCAGTCAAGTGTGTCTCACAGAATATGGGCTTGTGGATTGGAATAGCTTCGTGGGAGTTCTTCAGGTCCTCAAACGCCACCACCTGGTGGTTCTCGAAGCAGCGCATGAACTGTCCAGAGGGGAGACAAACACGATTACACGAGAGTAGAGGTGGTATGGTCATGTAATGAGATGGAAGGAGCCGATAACAGCAAGTGTGTGAGTGGGGAGAGAGGAATATCGGTAAATGGAGGAGGAAGGACAGAGGAACAAGGAGGAGGTATCCTAACGAACTAACTTGGCCAAAGGATGGAAACTGTCGACGAATATTCCCAGTCAACTGTTGTTAAAGTTGTATGTCTCAGAAATAGATTTTTAAAAATTCAGGAAATAAACACGAATATTACTACTATATACTAGATAATATATATATATATATATTTTTTAATTATTGAGATAATTTGTAATATATATTTCAAGCCATATTTTCTCTACCCTTTTCCAAACATATAACGTATTTATCCGAATCTAAGACAAGGTTTTCCCCCAAAATTGTAGCTTCAAAATCTAGGGGTCGTCTTAAAATAGCTGACTAAGGAATGTGTTAGGCCTACGCCAAAAGGTAACATTTTACACATCTTTTTAATATTGATACAATAGTGCAGGGCTGCCATTTTTAGAGATTCTATCCATTTTCATGGATTTTAAAAGTATAACACAGATCACAGGATATTTTGCTATTTTCACGAATTTTTAGGCTAAAGTAATAAACACAGTTAACTTCTCAAATGGGTTGGGGCTAGTGGGTGGACATAGTCGAACTGAATTTTATTTTGTTGTGTTGGATTACTTCACTGCGATATTAAAAATCCAGCCATCCACAATAATCAAAATAGATTTTAAAACAAATGAATTATACAATTGTTATGCATTTAAGTCTTAAGACTTTGCCTACATAGCTAGTGGATAAAGCTTGTCGAGTAAGATGCGATGAGAAAACTCTTAATCGATAATACGTAAAGTTCACTAAGACAATTTATCGATGCCAAACTTGTTTTAATTCGTGAAACTCCACAAATATCTAACTTTTGAATAATATCAAGTAAATTATTATATCACTAATTGTGTATGCTTGGCTGTCATGGCGGCTGACAGAAATGTTATATTTTTTGTAACATGTGAATGTGTAAAAGCAACAGTCTGTTGTATTTGTCCATCCTTTGATTTCTTTCTATATCTCTTTACTTTATATAATCTTTTTTCTATATGCCATTGTGAAAGTGTCGCGAATGTTAGTATTCAGGGGGAGTAGGGTACGTATGAGACTCTGTATTATCATTTGTCTTAATAAAAATTAACCTCTCATTAATTATATAAAACCTTTTCATAGCTAACCTTCTTATGCAAAAGCAATATTTGCAACAACAAAAATAAGTTCCTTAGCAGTTCTGCAACCCTAATTATGGTTTAAGTCAACTTAAGTGTTTTGTTTTCTAAATAGAAAAGCCAGTTGTTAAAATTACAAAATAAGTCTACTAAAGAAAAAGGAAAAATAAACTACTAAGAGTAAATTTGATGAAGAAAGCCCACCAAAGGAAAGAGGAGAAATGCGGAAAGAGTCCAACAAACAAAGGTGACATCTTCTTCCTTGATAGAAGACAGAAGAAAGGAAGATGATGTCACCTTTGTTTGTTGGATTCTTACCACAGTTTTCCTCTTTCCTTTGGTGGGCTTTCTTCATCAAATTTACTCTTAGTAGTTTATTTTTCCTTTTTCTTTAGTTTTGTCAATTTCCTTTATTATAAAATTTAGCCATTGGGCCAACTCATTTTTAAACAAAAAAATAAGTCAACTATAATAATTATTTTCTTCATTCATGATCACTTCTATCCAGAACCACTGACACACTGTGGGTCGTCTTAGATTAAGGTAGATACGGTATTTCTACATAAGAGGTATTTTGTTATACCTATAGGTGACCTGGCGGTCTAGGGGTAGAGTGACAGACTTCTGTGCTGGCGGCCGGGGTTCAATCCCCGGTCCCGGCACAGATTTATCTGATTACCAAACCCTTCCTTCACCTCTGACAAGACATCTTGTGAATGTGGGGAATGCCAGGCCTCCACCGTGGTTCGGATTCCACGTTAAACTGTAGGTCCTCCATTTCATCTCACAATCACCCTACCATTACACATTAGCGTAAGTGCGTATAACCCGAACGGGTAGTAAGACGCAGTGATGATGATAATAATAAAGAGAGTTGATGTGGGAGGAGGGAAGCAAACACAAGGTAGGGTCTGTATTCTTACAGTTTGTAGGTTTGGTTTAATTGTCTACACTTGACCTCAAACAGTTCTTGTTATCAGCATCACAACATTCTAACAGCACTTCCTCTCATTTAAAAACTGTCCGTCAAAGTTCCGCAATGTCATGACAGATGTTCAAGAACGTGTAGACAATTAAACTAAGTGTGTCCTTGTGGTTGAAAGATTGTGGGTACTCCCATTCCATACCACCTTGAGAGTGTCCTTGCATACTGACCTGATGAGCGGTGTTGCAATTGGGGCATAGGAAGTTGGCGCAGTCGGCGCAGCGAGCCACTGCCTTCTCCTTGGTCTTGCAGCTGGTACAGAGCACCGCCATGCTCTGTATGGCCGACATGTCCAGAAGGTTGGTGAGCACATAGTCACACGGCAGCGAGCTGGCCCCCTTACCGCAAACCTGCGACACAGGTCCGACAGACCACATGTTTTGTGTTACCCGTGTACCAACTATACCAACGGTCTCGTCATCAGCAATCTAGTCTTAACGAGAGAATAGCGGCTTAGCTCAAGCGACTGTTGGAGCAATCCAAATGGTGAGTTCCTTATTTTAAATTTCAAATAAAAACTATGAGAGAGATTCAAAGGAAGATAAAACTAAATAAACTTACGAGGTTTCTTCTTAAATTTAAAATAAATAAATTAATATTACAATTTAAATTCCAATAAATTGAATAGACAAAATATTTGTTTTTATTTTAAAATTAATGAATCTACCATAATATTCTATGCACAGTAACCAAGAGAAACGTGGAGTCAATTAACATTTAATTATCTTTAAAATTTGTCAAGTCCAGTAATAAAGTGGGATGCATTTAAACTTGTATAACCGAGCTTACCTTAGATCGGTAACAGAGTTCGGGACTATTTGGTAACAAATGATCGGCAAAACGGTTGCTCTACCCAGCCCTAAGAATAGACTCAATGGTGTATGCCCTCAATTGAGCCGTACCGACCATGTGTACACAGCTGTTGGAGATGACAGTGCCAACATTTCCGGACGAGGGGTGTCATGTGGTCAGCACATTAATCTCAGTTTTCTAGACCAGAGTTGTTACTTATTTATCCAAGTAGCTCATGACCTCGTTTTAGACCCACTGCTTCACAGAGGACACGGGAGAATCGGGGATCGAACCCGGGATCTGTAGCCAAGAATTCTGACGGGTAGACCATAGGACACTGAAATTAACTTGGACAAACACACACCAAAAATGTAGCCTTATTGCCTTCATTGAGAGCTGTCGTACCTTGGTGTCCTGACGGCAAGTGGGATGGGGCACTTGATTGTCGTCTCTCTCTTACTGGAGTCCCCGCCACCGTCAATGAGCATTTTGTCCAGGCACCCCTCGCAGAACACGTGCAGACACGACAGCACGCGAGGACTGCAGTACTTGTCACTGGGACACAGAACCAGTCCACACTTAGAGAGTATCGCAGACAATCGTTTCCGTTTATCGCGTTGATAATATTTTTAGATCCCAACAACAACATATTTAAATGTTTTAGGCACCAGTACGTAATATTGGTGTCCCCGTGTAGGTGATGTGACATCAACATTTATTAGGTGTTTTTTTTTGTCACAACATCTCACTACCCGTTCGGGTTGTACTCTTTATCTTAAGAACTAATTAGACTAACATGTTATGAATGAGGAAGGTTGTATTAGAAAAAGTGTACATACATTTGCAAAGAGGGAGAGTGTAAAACCCCTCTCGTAGCACCCTATTAACACTCTAGCCTCTTATCTCTTAGTCCGTGGCAGCAATATATTGCGTGGGCGACGTCCTAGACTGTATGGTCACCAAAGTGGGTTTTATTGTTTTAACAAACGATTAACAAAATCTCTCTCTTTGGTTTTGGTTTATACAGAAAAGGGCAATAAAAAAAAGGGCTATGCGTATTACGATCCAAATTAATTTACGGAACATTATGTGGACGAACATTCCCGTTGATTTCTGAAGTTGAGCGATTCAGGTATCATTGAGGCATGCCGTGGGCGCCTAATCTTGATATCTTGATCCTCTTAACGCATGGTCTATGTTGTATTGAATAGTTTTAAGGATCCTTGAGTTTCATTTAGCACGCACTCCTGACCTAAGACTACTTCAAGCTCGAGCCTTGCTAGATCCTTGGGACCACAGTTCTACCAAATACCAATCATCTTCAAACACCACCTATTAGCCCCAACGAAAGTAAATACAGAGTTTGACGTCGTCAACATTTTATTATTATTATTATTATTAGCACCGCGTCTTACTACCCGTTCGGGTTATACGCACTTACGCTAATGTGTAATGGTAGGGTGATTGTGAGATGAAATGGAGGACCTACAGTTTAACGTGGAATCCGAACCACGGTGGAGGCCTGGCATTCCCCACATTCACAAGATGTCTTGTCAGAGGTGAAGGAAGGGTTTGGTAATCAGATAAATCTGTGCCGGGACCGAGGATTGAACCCCGGACCCCCAGCACAGAAGTCCAAAACCTTAACCCTGGACCACCAGGTCACCAACTTGGTTATATTGAACAATTCAAAACCAAACTCACTTAAGTGATGCAGAAACAATTAATCTCATTGAAAAATGTGTAACGATTGAGGCTTTACCAATATTATCATAGAGCCGATTAATGCACAATAATATTTTGTAGCGGCCACACTCACTTTTTTACAACAGACCAATTTCTTGAAAATGGTCAATTAATTGTATCGTATTTATATCTTATCTATGGTTAAAAGTTATATCATTAGAAGAGACACCCAAGAGAAAAAGGTCGCTGCGGTTTGGTCCTGTGATGAGAATGGAGGACAGAATGTCTTACAGAACAAAGAGAAGGGTAGGAGACCACGGACAAGAAGGATGGACCAAGAGCAGGAGGCTAAAGGAGAGGACTGGAGACACGTGGCCGAGGGAGAGGACTGGAGACACGTGGCCGAGGGAGAGGACTAGGAGACACGTGGCCGAGGGAGAGGACTGGAGACACGTGGCTGAGGGAGAAGTTTAGAGAGATCGACAGGACTGGAAGAGGAAGTACTGGACGACCCGCAGAGTAGGAAAGGTTGGATGATGACAGTCTTATCTAAATGAAAACACACTTGCACATCCACTGACAATTTTACATCCATCATCCATTAGAACTAAACTGAAAATGTAGTAGAGCAAAAACACCTAATGGAAGACAAACACTAAAATAAAGTAATAATATGGCCTACTATATTTTAAGGTTCCTTCCCAAACTAGCTCAATCGTCCACTAAGCTTGTTAAGGTTCTATTCAGTAATATATTTTAATAGCAATTAGTATCCACAAAATTAATGTGACTTTCATAGAATAAGGCATTATGGATCTAGAAGAATGTGTCCATGATAACTTTTACCTGAATGACGGTTCAAAAACTTATATTTAGGTTTTGGGTTGCCAGCACTGGTAAGAGATCACCGTTTTTTTGTAGATGATAAGTTTTTTAACTGCCTGTTATATTCCACATTAAAAATAATGTTAACTCAAGTTTTCTCCCATTATTTAATTACTTTTAATAATTTCCTTTCTTTTTGATGTCTCTCCACACAGATCTGTCCTCGGCAATCTTCATTAATTAATATTTCTCTTTGAATAGTTTTGTTTTGATACTTTAAAATCTAATGATAAAACTCTTGTTGTTGGATATTTTAAACATAATTAAAATTACTTATTCTTTCTTCTGGAACGTTATTGATTATGCGTAATATAGTTCATACACAATACCTTTTAATACAGGCATCGTATTTACTTGGAAAAGATAAAATAATTGTCTTTTTTTACATATAAGTAAGTATTTTATGATAATTTTATCGTATTTCAAAATATTTAACTGAATCAAATATGTTTATCCGCTCTGTGAGTGCACCAATGTAAAGAACTTGTTTCCGTCATGTTCAATCACATGGTTTGAATTCGTCAGTGGCCATTTTGAAGCTATGATCGCTAGACCTTTTGTGAAACTGCTGTGAATAATAATTTTTATGAGGAATAGAACGATAAATAAACTTTGTGTCCGACCTCAAGTAAATATATGAATAATATTGGCCTAAATTATTAAGGTTAGCTATCACAATATATTACACCATCTGTTTTCATTACAGTCATCCAAAGTGATAGATGTCAGCTGTTGGCGTAGGGATACATTAGCATGGTGTCTACTCAACTTGACCAATAAAATTCCAGACTTTTTCCCTGATCATTTCCTGAAATTCCCGACTAAAAAGTATGTCACTTACTTCTAACTCCCCCTCTTCCACCGCATTTTTCTATTATTCTTTTTTATTAATAATTACTTTAAAATTTAAATAAACATTATTTTTGAAATATGTATTAACATTGTTTACCAGGAATTATAAAATATATTACACAGCTACAAACAAACAAAAACTACAGTTTGAACAACATTGTTCCAGATATTTGTTGTAATTTACCAAATTCCCGACTTATTCCCGTTTATTCCCTGATTTACCCGAATGGTAGACACCCTGATTAGGGACTATTTCTAGTAACTTTTTGAGCTGTCCTCCAAGTAATCTCGGGTATTGAATGTACATTATCAGACCCCTACGTGCCAACTTTTTTTTTTCACTGCGTCTTACTACCTGTTCAGTGTATACACATACTTTTAAATTGTATCAAATTGTTTAAATATTGGAAATATAAAATTTAAAGTGAATATAATTAGAGTAACATTGAACTCAGCATTTCTTTAGAGTATTATGATAGTAGTTGATTTACTAACTTAAATAAAGTAGGGCCTACAGTTAGTCATGTGATAGGTTAAGGTGTTTTACGCATCAACCCCAGATGATTTTAAGATGTCATTCTCGCAATATACTGGACTGAAATGATGGGAAGCTCAAGTTTGAATCCTGGTTGGGTGATTTTCTTCTTATTATTATTATTATTAGCACGGCGTCTTACTACCCGTCCGGGTTATACGCACTTACGCTAATGTGTAATGGTAGGGTGACTGTGAGATGAAATGGAGGACCTACAGTTTAACATGGAATCCAAACCACGGTGGAGGCCTGGCATTCCCCACACTCACAAGATGTCTTGTCAGAGGTGAAGGAAGATTTTCTTATTGGTTTTCCACTCTCCCCACAAATGCAGGTACATTTACTCTAGATTGAACCATCCTCAGCCCTAGCGTATCAGCATAATTAACATGAGTGTCTCAAGGAAAATGTGACCTTGCATCTTCAGAGCATTGCGTCTCGATTTGTTGGGACCAGCGAGGTTTAGAGACGGTGCCAATAGGTCGACCACACCACTAACTTACCTGCAGATGACGCATGTTTGATCTCGATCGTCCGAGAGACTAGATTCCTCCAAAGATCCACTGCCACCGAACCCATCTCCAAATAAATTCCCATTTGTTTCAATAGTCGCATTGATTTCCATTATTTAGGCGATTGACTATTCTCAAGAGTTTGAAAACTTAGCCAGGTAAGTAACAAGTTTCAGAAAACAATATTCTCCACCTGAAACACATCAACACGGATCACAAATAAACTTTATTGATGTGAAATAAAAATATTTTACAAATGTCCTTGAAACAAGTTGGGTAGTCTTGCCAGCGTAGTTGGCCTGTCTAAAAGATAATAAAATCGATTAGCAAAAAATACATCGAGTAGTGTACGACCTAATTATGTTAATGTTCATGTTATCCCCCGATTGTTAACATATTATTAGAGATCATATTATAATGCTATGCTAAGATTCGGTAACCCGTGTAACAAACAAGCTATGCTACATGAATTTACGAAAAGTGCTAGTTAACGTAACATTCCATTTAACAATAAGTAATTACCTACTTTTGGAAGCAATTGGAGAACAATGACTATGCGGCAGAGTTCTCCTGTAATGGAAACATCTTGAGCACTTGTAAATATGTAAATGGTGATTATTAATACGAAAAATCACTTAAATAGTAATTTAAATGTTTTCACAAATAGTTTATTGCAGCCATTGCAAATGGCGCGAATCTTGAGTATATTCACAAATAGAAGCTTATCGATTTTATATTTGGATACTGGTTGGAATAATGATAAATTATTTTTTAAATCTATTAATAATGGTTTGAAAGATAAAGTGGATTATTGAAAGTTATAATACAACTAATTTAGAAATTTAAGTAGTTTCGATGTTGATTATATGCGAGTGGTCAATCAAAATTGGAAGGTTCGTGAACCATGAAAGAAGATAGATAGTCTTCATAGGAGGTGCTTAATAGCTTTCTCAAATTATTTAATAATGGAGTTGACAAATCTATGATTTAAACGTAAAAAGACGAAGAACAGAAACATCCCACTTCTACTAATAAATCTCCAATTTAAAAAATCAATTAGATCTTCAGTTTCAGCTTGACCTAAATATTAAAGATCCTCAAAGAACAATTTTAGTATTTTAGAGATTATAGTATTATACCATTTTAGAGATATACCGGTAATAAAAGTTTATTAGTTTACTCACTTGTTGATTTGATCATGAATTTATAATATTGTACAGTAATATCGCCTAAAAATATAATATACAAGTTTTAAATAATAATAAAAATATCTATTTTTAACAAAACTTTATAGTTTTAGCGATTTAAATATCGAACCTATACAATATAGGTTCAAAACTGACGTCACTTATTGTGCTGCGCAGAACTAGACAAACTCTAGTACAAGACTTGCGCATGCTTTATTTACTAAAGTTAGTTCACGCTAATGTTGAACTACTCGAAATTTTTTGGTTTTATTCGCCAGGAAAATTTGTTTGGTCAAACTTCCAAATCATTTTGTAAAATCTACGACACCTATTTGTGTGTCAGATTGATCCGAAACTGTTTTTATTAACTTCTCATCTGTCACAAAATACTAAGATTACCTTCAACGAACTTAAATAGTTTCCTTCATTTTATTATTAGACTATTGTTGTAAGCTGAAATTAAATACTTTTACGGGAGGTTTTGGCTTATAGATAATCAAATAAATTCAGTAAGAGCAATAGTTGAATTATCAATAACATAATATTATGTTATTTAAAATCAATATTCGGAACTGACTTAAGCTAACACATCACTGAAATATCTTAATAGCATGCACTCAATATTAAACTGTTAAAATTACTTTTGTAAATATTTTATGCTATTTAGCAAAAAATTACTTATTTACCGAATACATAATCCGGTTTAACAAACTAATAAAGTGATTTATGTGTACTCACCAAATTGTTGTAACGGTTCACAATATTTTCTAATAGATTAAATGAAGAATCAAACAATGCTTTTGAGCATAAATAATTGAAGAAGATTTTGCTCACTGGTCTATTCGATCTAATAGTTCCAAACAATGTAACTCTTTAAAACATTGAAAATAACATTTCAATAATACATTTCCATCGCATTATTTGATTGAAAAATTATATTGAAAATAAAAGTATATAATGAAAATTATTAACATTTGCAATTAATACATTCAAATTATACTTCAACAATGGCCACAGCTTAGTAAAAACATTTAGTGAAGTGAATTATTTCATCAACACAAGGACAGGCCCAACTAGCGATTCTAGTGGAAGATGTAACAAGTTTACTTACTGACAGATGCCTACTATAATATAAAGGCTAGTAGATTATTCACATAAAGTGTATCCGTGGATTAGTTCAACGTTTCACCGTTACGTATACCTGCTATTTTTAGAGTTTACATTGGATTCAGAACAAACTCAAAAATATATAATATTACAGTTAACATATGTATTAGAATTGTGGATGGAAATCAGTCGCGGATACAAAGAAAGACAAGTAGGGCATTCTATCTTTCCTTCTACCCCCCCCCCCCCCCCTTTTAAAAAACCCAAAAAATGTAAAAAAACGCTAAATTATTATTCGNCCCAACCTTTTAAGATACCAAATAATGGTAATAAAAGCTTAAATTATATTACGTATAACTGTGATAAAGATCATTCACTTAATTTTAATGCAAGCCTTATGACACAATATCCTAAAGTTATATTAATGTACACATTAAAAGTGTCCGTAAATTCTATATTTGTAAAAAATAAAGAAATAATATTTTCAATACATGTATGCACTCTCTCTTCCCTTTTTTATAAAGCAAATTTCCAGGTACACCCCTGGTAAAAATAAAACATTTATTAATTAACTGCCACTCCAAAAATAAATATTTACATGCACGATAAATAATTTAAATGGTTGCGAACAAAAAGTAAAATAATATTTTTGAAGCGTGAATTAATGAGCTATTGTGCTTGATAGTGAGTAAATAGGTAAGCGAAAAATTGTGAAATTGGTTAAGTGAGTATAAAAAGAGTTATTTATTGAGGTATGAGTGAGTTAATTAGTGGATTATTAAGTAGATTAATGAGTTAATGATCGAAAAATGGGACCGGTGGACAAGGAAGAGAGTGGTTTGTGTGAGTACTAATTGAGTGCTTTCAAATGAATATTTAGCTAATGTTATTTAACACTAGCAGAAGTACCCCTAGAAACGCTTTTATTTGCTTCAAACAGACAGAACAAACAATTTATTTTATTTATACCAACCCAGTTTGTAATTAATTAAAAACAATATGATCAAAATTTTAAAATTCCTGTTTCAATGTGCGCATATTCGTGCACAGAGGTTACTAATTTTAAAATGTCAGACCTCTGTGTGAGAAAGATATTGTGTAATGACCATGACAGACGCTTCATTTTATTAATATAATTAGATTAATAAAATATAATCATTATTTCTATTTTATATCTATTCTGGTATCCGCCTGTGTTTGTATGTTTGTCTTAGTATCATGTGATTTACATAAACATGTAACCTAGGATGAATCCACGTGTGTTTATCATTAAATCAACTTTTGTTTACCAAAAGATTAGCTTTTGTTTATCATTAAATCAACCTTTGTTTATTATGAGATCAATCAGTGATTATCATGAGATCCACGTGAAATAAATTTTACCAGCATTAAAAATAAATTTTCAAGTAAAAATTTGCTATAAATTGGGAAAACAGGCACAATTTTTTCTTTCTTATCAGCCATATAATTACCACGTCGATACTTATAACTAATTATCATTATTTAATATAATTAATAGATTTCTGCTTAATGGTAGGTCATCACATGATGGCTCTCCAAGCAGATCTGTCCTCAGCAATCTTCTTCATGAATTAATATTTCTCTTTGAATAATTTTGTTTTGATATTTTAAAATCTAATGATAAAACTCTTATTGTTGGATGTTTAGCAGAACTATATAGAATTATAAATAATTTAACAAACGTTTTACAAACACACAGATTTATTAATTAATGTCTAACTTTCTTTGTGGACTTCACCTGTCACAAATTGTGATGTTCTTGCACGCCATCCAGCTGTCATATAACCGGCTACATAACAAAACAAGACAAAGTTCATAGTATGTAATTTAACTGATGGCGTGTCAATATGTTTATAATCTAACATTTAAGTAAGAAATATCTACTAAAATGGAATTTATATATAATTACTATACCTGTTTCTATTAGGTGTATTCATAAATAACTCTGTACCAGACAAATATAATAATAAACGTTGATGTGGTTGTTTATTTTTTTAAATAAAACTTTGTAAAGCTATTTTCAACTCCTTTAATTTAAGCTCTTATAAGTACGAGTATACTCAAATATGAATATTTTCCAATTACAATGTTTAATTATTATGTCAGTATAATATTTTTTTATACATGGTACCTATGTAGGCTAATCTATTTTAATTATCCTTAAACAAATTCGGTTGGCAGTTTTATTAATATGAACTAGTAAACAGATTCATTAATTAACTCCTTAAGAGACTCGAACGTTGATGGCCGCCAGAACACCAGCTCGCCGTTTAATCTTAATCTGAAGCCTAACCTCCTTCAAATCATTTTCACGCTCTCCTCTCATTGACGTTTTAGCCTACCAAAGGGTCTTGTTTCTTAGGCTTAGCACAACTAAAATGTTAAGTACACGCCTGTGATCCCCCATATATGCCACATAAACGAACTAATAGTTCAATAAACACAATACATAAATTCTCAACTAGAAAGTATTAAAAAAAATATTTTTTTCGCGAGGTTTTGTTGCTGTTAAGAGTGGATAAAAATGGTGAAACAAGTAAAGACAATGTCTTTGATTATGAAGACGATGCAAAGGATCGGTGTCTTCGAGTATTTTGAAAACGACAAACCTCGGAATGTATGGCTGACCTACCTTTTCATATCCAAAGCGATCCACTCCGTGATATGGATCTACACCTTGTACCTCAACAGAGAAGACATCGAGAAATTAATTTTTGGGGTATTTTACCTCATGACCTGCATGAACTGCTTGGTGAAACTTACCCACGTCATCACTGAAAGGACCCTCGTCTACAATCTTGTGAGCTATTTTGACGATGAACTGGCACCGACTGAAGACCAATACGAGATCCCCGACTATCTGTCAACGTCGGGGGCTGAGAAGTGGATGAACAAGTTTATAGTCAGCCTGATGACGACCGGGGTCTTGGTCTCCTTTACTTACTGCATCGAGCCTCTATTCGAGTGGGACGAGCACTCGGCGACACTGCTGAGGAACAAATCCAGTTTCGATATCATTCAAGGGGGTCTACCTCTGAAGAACTGGTGGCCGTTCGACACCACGAATCCCACTGTGTATTTGGTGACATACGTCTTTCAGTCCATAGTGGTATTTTCCCTGATCATGTACTACGTTATTATAAACGCCATGTGCTACTCCTTCATATTCCACATTACGCACAGGTTCAAGATCCTGCAGTTCCTGCTGAAAAACATACGAGAAATATCCACTAAACAGGTGCATGCTAATTATCAAAGATTGAGTGCAAATAGCACCAAGATATCAATTCTTCAGGATAACGTGGACAGTAAATTTGTCACGATTGACAGCTCTGGTAAAACCAACTCCTTCGGCCACGCAGAGAGTCTCGCCGATACTGTTTGGGAGGTATATGACGTGGTGATGCCAACGGAGGAAGAACATCACTTGACGGAAACAGCCAGGGTGCAGGGGTCTGGAACGAAAGAGTTTACACTGGATCTTAGACGAGAAATAGATGAGCAAATGCTTCGCGATTTGAAGACTTTCATCATTTACCATCAAGATTTGCTGAGGCACGATTGATTTATTATTTTCGATCTCTGTTGGTTTGATCTAAGAGTATGTTTTCCATGCCAAGCTTATGCCCATTAAGTTAACTTTTAATATTAGCTAAATTATACATAATATATTCATTATTATTATTATTATTATTATTTCAATGCATGCATTTAGTTATATGATTACGGCTAACGTTATAATAACTACATTGATTTTATATGTAGCTTTAACTTCGTTTATTTGAGGTTTGTTTAATGTTTTTCTAGATTCTGCGAAGGTCTGGAGACGCTAATGAGCCCTATATTGTTGGCAGACCTCCTAGACATATTGATAGTTTTTGTCGTGTCCGGCTTTCAACTTTCATTGGTGAGAAGTATTATCTTGTAATAATTAATGTTCTTATATAGCACTAATATTTATACCGTATTTTACAAGCAGAAGGTTGAC
This sequence comes from Timema poppense, assembly GCA_902141375.1. Taxonomy (NCBI): domain Eukaryota; kingdom Metazoa; phylum Arthropoda; class Insecta; order Phasmatodea; family Timematidae; genus Timema; species Timema poppense. Next base: position 65,020 of record CABFOV010002387.1, read on the forward strand.
ATTTTTATTGAGTAAAATAAAACGTTCTACTAAACACGGTTATTATTTTCTTCCATGAGTACCACTAGCCCTCAAAGAGACTACTGTATTCCAGTGGTGTATTCTGAGAAAATTAATAGGTATGCTGTACTCTAAAAGTTGCAGAGAAGATGTGGGGGCCGGGGA
>CABFOV010002387.1:65579-86570 GCA_902141375.1 Timema poppense
GCCAGGTTATGCTGTTTTTACGATGCTTACGAATAATGGCTCTTGGTCCCATTTTTCGTGCTTTGTAATGGCAGTGATGATAACCTTCTTTATGAATTTTCTCTTTTTGTAAGTTATTGGGGAGCCCCCGGTGACGAGTAATCTGTATATGGTGTTTATTGCTTGCTCGCGGGTTATTGTTACTACTTTAAATTTATTATCATTAGCCATTACGGTTTTTTTGAGAAGGTCAATTTTATTGTTTGTGGGTCCTCTTGGCGGCCATCTTTTACTTGGGGTCATCCCTCATTATTTCTTTGTGTATCGTTTATTATGGCCTTGTTTGTGCGCCTAACGCTGGGCTTGTCCCACTCTCTACTCATCGAGTTTTGTTGCTATTGTTGTTAATAAATAATAAACTCTCTTGTTACCAACCTGACTTTTATTTGGGATATAAATAAAAGGGGGGGTAACAAAATGATTTCTAAAAGCATTTAATATTCATAAATATTCTCGGCCTTCAGGCTGTGCAACCTCAAACTCGCTCTCGCCATCAAAATTTAATTCTTGCTACAGCCTTGATTGAATGCCTCCCTTAAAGTATCTGGCTGGGTGCGCCACTGGTTAAGTAAATTATATGAAACTATATTTTATTTTACCTTTTCCTTCTAAATCATCGATGTGTTCGCCAAATACACGTGACTAGAATGCCTAAGCATAACTCAATGTATTTAGTTAGTATATAATTTAAAGCTTGTTACGTATACTAACTATTATTTTATAATTAATATTGTATATATTTTATGTAATTTTAATTAAACTAGACTAAATTAGCTTAATAAATAAACAATGTGTTCTTGAATCTTTTTTCAATAGTTGGCACAATGCTTAGCTTTCTTCACATGAACAGCATAAACTGGGGTGTAAAAACCTGAGCTCATTGGCCAATGACTTATGGGCGAGCGGAAAGGACTGTGTTGCAACCTCCTTGACATTGGGCAAGGTCATTAGTGCCTCCCTAGCTTGCCTTGCGGTTTTCAAGTAGCAAGCCCTGGGTTTCCTATTGTGTTAAATAGAGCCTTTTGGAAGAAAAATTACTTAAAACACAGTATTATTGTAATATGAACCCATATTAGTTTTAAAATAAATAATTCATTACATGTATATTTATTGACAATTTAAACATTAGTATTTACACAGTTAGCACAGACAATATTGAACTTAAAAAAAAGTCAATATCATTATGGCCATGCAGCGCAGGACTAGCATACCCAGAGAATACGCCACTGATGTGGTCTATCTAAATTCACACGCAAAAAAAAAAAAAAGCAGAATTGAAATGTGATCACAGGAAAAGTTTTAAACCAATCGCAAGAGATTAGCGTGAACTGCGTAGGTTGTTCTTCAATAGTAGTAACAATATCAGATTTGTCCACTCTTTTTCATAAAGCCAGAGTGTAAAAATAAATCGAATTTCAAAACTAGCTGAGTCAATCAGTTCGATTTTACCTTGAACAGTCCTTTAACCCAAAAGGTATCAGACTTACGTTGTCGGGTTACACTATGACATAGCTTAGAAATTAGGGTCCGAGTGTAACACATAAGGATAGGACTGTTTGCTACCCTTTAAGAAAAAAAAATATGAGGTTGGTTTTTGTAGAAATATAATCTACGACTTAATACAAAATATCGACGCTCAGCCAATGAGAATAAGGATTAAGAAATACAATGATGGCATCTAATTATGTGTTTCTTATTAAGTAAATAGTTTATTACAATTATTTGAATACTCATTAGTTACTGTTGCACAGGAATCATATTAGGTTGGGCTTACATTAATGTGTAACGCATAACTGATAGTAAATAGTGCCTGGCATTCAGTGCACAATTCCTAAGTAAATTGCATTGTTTTACAATTAGACGTAGTGTAGAAAATTTTATTTCAATTGTCTTTTATTAATAGAAAATGGCCTAGCCTCTTTTCAATACTAGATTATGTCTCTAAAAATATTTCAATAAAGGTTTCATTTGTTCTTAAAACAACTGTATCTTTTGAAACTTGACTTTAACTAAATTTAAGTTTTGTCAAATTCTATTTTTATTAGGTTCCAATTTTATTATTGTTATTAATATTTTAGTATATTTACGTCTCAATAACCGAATTTAATATCTCTTATATATTTTCAATCATATAAACAATAATAGCTGTTGATGTTAAAACTTAAAATTATAGCAAACAAGTATGGCGACCATAAAGCATTTCAAACATGAAGATGAATACACAAGCTAGTTATTTTTATCTGTTCGAAAAATGGCGTTCGATTGACTAGATACTCTTCTCACATTCTCACTAACTGATAAGTCTCAAGTCCAATTATTATATATATGACACTCCATAAATACCAAATAAAAAGTTGAAGTAAAATCAACTTTATGCACAGTAGATTATTCACTCTTCCCTGTATTTCGATTATAAACGTTATCAATAAAAATACTGTATTTCAACTTACTGCGCACCATGTGCTATGCATTATTCGCTATTAAATATGCGCTATGCATGAATATAAGCTCAGTCTCTTTTCGCATAATTGTTTTGCATGTTTTTTATTTTAAAGACTTGAAAATCTGGTTGTCAACGGCTTATCTTCCAACAGACTATAAACAGCCACATAAAAATAAACTATTCTTGATTGTCCAACAAAAAAATGTTGACTTTACATTTACAACATTCCAAATTAGAAAATTCTAAACTAAGCATGCAATACTGTACTTCGAATTCTTAAAGTCACATGTTCCAAGTAAAAAACATTATTTCTCTTGAGTTTAAGTTTTTAATTGTGTAACCAGCTTAGGATTTGCTCCAAGTCCATTTTCCTCAGACAGTCGGAAATATCGCATAGCTTACTTTGTTTCCTACTTGGAATACACAATATTGGTTTTAATCACCGTTGAACTGCTATTAGCCACACTTTGTTAACAAATGACAGGATCATTGATACTCTATTTTCAAAGCATTTATGTTTTGAATCTTTTTAAATCGATACTTTACACTTAAAATGGGAGAATGTATTAAACAAAAATGGCGTTGCGATGAGTTGTAGATATTTTTTATGCTTTTAGACCGGAGGAAGTCAATCTCACATCCTGACCATCGAGAATATATTAGAACTGGGGAGTATGATATTCCTGGTATGTTATTTCATCACAGAGCTAGACACACAGGTAATTATTCACCTTTCAATTATTATGCTATTGTGCGCAATAAATATTGACGTTATTCATTATATATTGAGAGAGTAGTGAGGCGTCAGTGTAGGCAGGATAAACCCAGCTATCTCAAAATATTTTTTTTTTTTTAAATAAAGAAAACATCCCTTTATATAAAACAGATATAAGATTGAAATTTTAGTAGATAGTATATTTGAGAAAAAAGCGTAGTGACATGCTATCAAGAGCGCGAAGTGAATGTGTCAGTGTCTTTTGGCAAGATAAGCTGATGTCTTTCCGCCTAGTGCACATAGAGAATCAGGCCTGCGGGGAGTTATAGAGGGTAATGCGCGCGCAACTGTTCATCTCAACCACTGAAGATGACCAGAAAGCCGGCTATCCCCGGCTAATGAGTGCTACATTCTGTGAATATGTAGTGTGTTTCGGTTTGTTTCAGTGTAGATTAGTTTAGTTTTGTGATTGTGCCTTGAGTTTTATTATTTTATTGAGTTGTTTTTAATTTCATATTATAATATATTATATCAGTAATGTTTTAGTATTTAGTAGAAGAAAATGGAAGACTCTGTAGACGTCAACAATGACTCTTTCGGTTCAGTAGACTTTTTGTTAAATAATTCTACTGAGGCTTTGTCTTTTGAACGAAAATTGCATTTGAAAGCAAAAATAGCAAGAACAAAATTAGATATTTCACATAAGGTATGGCAAAAAGTTTTTTAAAATGTTATTATTATTATTATTAGCAGTAGTAATAGTAGTAGTAGTAGTAGTAGTAGTAGTAGTAGTAGTAGCCCCATTGACATCGTTAAGTGTGCCCCTTTATGGGTGTTCATGAATAGTTTACTCAAAAATTGGTTAAAATATGTAATTCTATGCAGGGATATTCTAGTTTAGGTTGGTACCACCGTTAAATGTGTCGTTCGTTTTTTTTAGCTCATCTGTGTCTATGCCTATGAACTTGTGTAACAGTTGAGTCATGTTCTTATTTATAGCATGTATTGTTAAGTCTAAAACCGGTTAATTATTTCTATAAACTTGTGTACTCTGACACAATTATCATCACCCTTCGCCACTGTGTATCTTTAAAAGCAAGAGGGTGCCAAATAGTTCTAGAGCAACTGGTTCAAAACAAACAAATAAAGGAGAAAAAAACTAATTCACAGTTTCTGACGGTTTCGTCTGTCGTTACTCTGAGGAAATAAAACATAGAACACGCCCACTTCTATGGTCGGAGGGTTAGTGTGATGGCCCCCTTGTAATTATTAATTGCATAGACATTCTGGTATTTAATAGAAGAACAAACCTTAAGCTTCTGGGTGTCTCACGTAACTTATTGTGTTTCCACTTTTTTTTTATCTCATAAGGTTAGACAAGGGTGTTGTTTGGGACGGGGCGCAAAATTAATATGTTTTAAAGTAAATGGTTGCATAGTGCTAAAGTTTGGGAACCTGTAATATAAGCCGAGCGCTTGGAGCCATTCTTTGTTTTAATTATGGTTGGAAGGGCGTTTTATAAAATACAAACTTTTTATCTGCCAACTTTGACAACGGCTTACTATATTATTATTATTATTATTTTATCGGTTTTGATTATTGATAAAGAAAGTGACAATTGTAGATCGCTTGACTTGACTTATGAGTATATAAACATTATTTGAGTAAACTTATAGCATTACAAATGTTCCTATTTATTGAGTCAGACTCTGGATGGAATTTTATATACAATTTTTTATTTATTCATAGAATTATATTAGCAATAGATAAACCCTATTATGTATATAATAATACTGTATATATATACATATATATAAGACAAGATATATATGTATACATATATATATAATGTTGTATCTAGTAATGTGATTGTGTGTTTGATTTGTCACAAGAGCGCCCAAGTGTGTGAGGCGGCGTATGAGAGCGATTGGGTGGAAGCGTCTCCTCATTTTAAAACCTCTTTGGCCGTCATTTTGATACGCTCTCTCTCACCGGTCACGATCTCTATGGGGAAGTTTGGTCCCGTCAACCTGGAATTGTTTTTATCGGTGAGTTTTCACACACAATTTTGATGCTAAAGTCTGTTTCATGGTTATCGTATAGTTTGCTATTAACCAAAATGTCCTATAGTCAGAAGATAATGTGTCACCCTAAGGGAAACGAGGGTGATTCAAATACCCTGCCGAGGTTTAAATCTACATGCCACAACCACTTGGCTCGAGGGAAATCAGCTAGTCAAACATTCATAAGCAAAATGCTGGCTCATCCACTACATATATATATAACATAAAACCATAAAAAGCAGCTATGTTGTTAGTCAAAATTAATATATGTGTGTGTATATATAATATTAGATAAAATAGTTAGATGTTATATTTATTTTTTTCAAAAAATAATATTTAACTTATTTTTAGTATAAATAATTACTCTTCTAAATAGTAAATAACATTTTTTATGAGAGACCCCCAGAGCATTTGTGGGCACCTAGATTCATTTAATAGATGGACCATGTCCTGCGGGTTTGGCATAGCAGTTATTTCTAGATGTAAAGCAATCATTTTAACCATTTTGAAGGTATTGTTTGATTTGTATTCGAACGGTCGTCATTTCGTCATCTTTGTTTGTTCCACGATAACTGTAAAATGCGTGGAGCAATTTTAAACTAATTTTGATTGGAGCATTCTCTGAACCTAGGCTAACCAATGGATTGTACACTTAATTTAACTTGAAAGGTTAGCAGTCTTAACTTGACTTATTACTCATCTTATAAGTCGCGTCATAATGCAATCCGTCAAGGTAAGCTTGCTACCTTTCGAGGTAAGTGGAGTGTACTATACATAGTTTTTCAATCAGGTTATCTGTTAAGGTGCGGCAGAAGGGCACACGACTAATTGTACAGTTTTTATAGCATTACATTTGTTTGGCCAAAATAAATCAAATATTTCTCCAGTAGCAATGTAAAGTTTAGTTTTCTGCACATGCTAATATCAACATATCCTGAATATCTGTCAAGGGTGTCCTAGATTGTTGTCAAAACATTTTCTCTTTATTTAAAATGTTTTGACAACATTCCAGGACACCCTTGACAGATATTCAGGATATGTTGATATTAGCATGTGCAGAAAACTAAACTTTACATTGCTACTGGAGAAATATTTGATTTATTTTTGCCAACAATTTTATATTCTATAAAAACTGAAAAATACTTGCACTCCCTTCTGCTGCACCTTAAGTATGGCGGTCAATTGAAAGGTTTTTGAATTTATATCTCAAGTGATTTAAATTTCAAACTCTAAGCAATATATCGAGTACCATGTCCTATATCCTAAGACTGTTTTTTTAAAAACTTATAATGCTAGACTGACGTCTTTAACCACTTGGACAGCTGTTATACTCTAGTAATATATTGCACTACTGAATACTTTTTTTTTTTCTGTTTAACTTTATCCACAAAGAGATAAATATCTACTTAAAATCCAACGAGAAGTGTTAAGAGTGTAGTAACGATAATAACATGGAGGGAGTGAGGTATACTTTTAAAACAGTATAACTACTACTGTAGTCTTAGGCCCAATTTTACAATGTCATGTTAATCTATTCGTTAGGGCTTAACATGAGGTTAAGCGATAACGACCACTACTTTTGATTTTACAATGTTTGGTTAGCGCTAATGTTCACGTAAATGTGCTCGTAAAGTTAACGCGAGGTCTACCTTCCGGTTAGCAAATATAACGTCCACATTAACAACGTTAAACACTCCGCCATATTGTTTTCAAGGCAATTGTTGTTATTATTAAAGTGAGGTTACTTTTATTTATATTATGAAATGGCTGATTTATTGTATGATTATGACTACTTTGATTAATTAATTCAATCAGCAACATTTCCTCTTCTTTGCTAAAATTTACACTTCGTTCGCGTTTATGATTCTCAACAGACATTTTAGCAGGAAAATAAATACGATAAACTATAGCAGATAACCTCAACAAATTTGATGAATTGAACTCGTTTTGATTGATTTTTTTCATAACAGTTCCATAGACGTTGTAATGACTTGGTTATATTCTCTATGGTCAAGTTAGGCCAATCAAAAGCTTTGACACAAATCTAGCGCTCCGAGAAAGTTAACGCTAAGAACTAATGGAAGGCACCTATCCGTAATTTGACGCACACATAAAAATGGTATTGTAAAATGCAACGCTAAGTTTAACCAACGGTTATACTTTACATACGGTTAAGTTACGAGGACTTTAACGAGACATTGTAAGATTGGGCCTTATTGTTGTAACGATAATATCATATCTAGAGCAAGGTCTACTGTTCACATTACTAGTAGGTTATTGTTACTGATCAAAGGTCTACTTGTGAAGTTGTTTGTGCTTGTCGGCAGGTTGTGCAAGTGTCGTATTCCAACTACGCCGTGCTACGAAGTCTCAATGGTCAATATTAACGATAAGCTACTCAACTTTTCCAAGGCCGGCAGATTGTGCTGAGATTGTGTGTTCTACACTCGTATGAAATGTTCCTTGGAATTAAAAAAAACCCAATGATCATGTTTCATTAGTAGCTACAATACATATTATTGATTAAAAATTAATGATAATATGTAATTTTATTTCATAGAGCTATTTTAATTATTTAAATTTACGTAATATTGAATATTTTTAAAAATACACTAGAAAATTAATGTAATCCAAAATATGTAACATTGGAAAATGTAAATGATGATTAATAAACTATTAGTGGCCATCGGTGTCTGTTTTTGAATATTTACTAACATATATTCACCTGCTTCTTCGTATTTATCTGCTTCCTATACCAAAATCAGTTTCCAACATTTCATTAAGGGCAGTTTGTGAATAAGTACCATCCGGATTCCGATTCAGGCCCTAATGTCAGTCTTATGATCTACTTAACGTTCACATAACACGGAAGCTTCCCTTTGGACAACTCTAACGTTAAGTGAACGTCAAGTTAACTGCTTCGCGATGGCTTCCACTTAAAAACAATAAACCTTACGTTACGTGAACGTTGAGTTGATTGTGATCTCGGCACTTATTTATTACTATTTTATGTGCCAGAGACATGATGGCTCTATTATATGAACGGTAGATGGTATATTTTGTTAGGCACATTAATTATGAATAGATACAACGGTACTTGAAAAAAAAAAGGTTAATTATAATTAGGCTGTTAAAGTTTAAAAAAAATGAGCAGGTGAACAATAATTTCAATAAAACATAACAATTTTAAAGAGAATGACAAGAATGTGCGGTTTTAAAATATTGAAAACAAAGAAAATGAAAATAATAGACTAACTTACCTATTTAAGATTTACTAAAATCAATTATTTAGAGCAACAATATATTTTGATAATATGCACAAGGCAGATAAACTAGTACCTAATAATTATAACAAACAAGATTACATATAATCATAATCACACCAATTAGGTTACAAGTACACATAGACCTTCAAATAAAATATAAAAAAATATATTTTATTTGTTTTATTATGTTTAAGTTTTTTTTATTTCATATTTAGTTATGATCACGCTTGATCTTTCATGTAAAAATTCCGGGCATATTGCTTTAATTACAGGTTTGAACAAGTTTATATTTTGTATGGATTTTAGATTTTCAAGTAGAGAGTTATAGTATTTGATAATTGATGACTTTGTGCTATTACAGCCATATTTAGGAGATTTATTGCAACTCATGTGTAGGTTCCCTGCTGGTCTTTATGTTGGGGGTGGCATACCCTTGCGGCATTGTGCATTCCCGATTAGAGTCAGTCACGCTAACCTTGAAACCTATATCCTGGCGTGACGGGTCATGATATTGTTTATTTACATTTTGCAGTCCGCCTAGAATAAAACAAACACTCAAGGTATCTATGAAACAAGCCTGCTTCGCAACACTTTATAAATAAATAATTAACTATTGATCGCAATGGCTGTGACTGGTGGATTGCCTTACGCAAGTAATTACACGCTTGGTTCGTTCATATATTTTAACCCCACGACCGTCTCTAGGTACGTTTATCTGGATACTTAGAACTTCATGTCGAAGTGACTACGGACGTTTGTTGTAAAAATACATAGGGTAATGTATTTCTTGAGAATGTTTACGTGTGTATTTATAAATCAATTTTATTTTCAAAACTTATTATTTTAAATCCATGACCGTCTAGAATAATCTTTTGGGGCTACTTGTATTTTGTTAGCGAAACTGATAGTTACAATACATAATGTTATGTAAGTGATATTATTTTTCAAACCACTTTAGATATTACAAAAAGGAAACTAAAAGATATTTAGTAAAAAAAAGATCTAAACAATACAAACGTTAATTATTGTAAAGAAAAATGAGTCAAACTATTTTAAGATATAAGTAAAATAGACCTGAGCAATATAAAAGAAAGTTATCGAAATATAAAATTGTTTTCAACTATTTAAAGAAAAAAACCCCTCAAGTGATACTTAAGCCAAATAAAAGCTAATTATTTGAATGTAATTGTTTCAAACATTTATTTAAGATACAAAAAAGAAAAATAATAATAAGCTGTGAAATTAGAAATAATATTATGATAGATTAAATCAATATTAGTCATTTTAATGTAGTAGTTTTTTCAAACAATTTTGAATACAAAAGAAAACAAAGTAATAGGTCTACTCATTAAATTACATAGGTGAAATGAAATTTAGTAAGTGTAATGTATCGACCTGTCTTGTTACTAGCAGCAGTTGTCTACCCATCTCGGGATATATAGTGACGAGGTCGAGTGTAATGTATCGACCTGTCTTGTTACTAGCAGCAGTAGTCTACCCATCTCGGGATATATAGTGACGAGGTCGAGTGTAATGTATCGACCTGTCTTGTTATTAGCAGCAGTAGTCTACCCATCTCGGAATATATAGTGACGAGGTCGAGTGTAATGTATCGACCTGTCTTGTTATTAGCAGCAGTAGTCTACCCATCTCGGGATATATAGTGACGAGGTCGAGTGTAATGTATCGACCTGTCTTGTTATTAGCAGCAGTAGTCTACCCATCTCGGAATATATAGTGACGAGGTCGAGTGTAATGTATCGACCTGTCTTGTTATTAGCAGCAGTAGTCTACCCATCTCGGGATATATAGTGACGAGGTCGAGTGTAATGTATCGACCTGTCTTGTTATTAGCAGCAGTAGTCTACCCATCTCGGAATATATAGTGACGAGGTCGAGTGTAATGTATCGACCTGTCTTGTTATTAGCAGCAGTAGTCTACCCATCTCGGGATATATAGTGACGAGGTCGAGTGTAATGTATCGACCTGTCTTGTTACTAGCAGCAGTAGTCTACCCATCTCGGGATATATAGTGACGAGGTCGAGTGTAATGTATCGACCTGTCTTGTTATTAGCAGCAGTAGTCTACCCATCTCGGGATATATAGTGACGAGGTCGAGTGTAATGTATCGACCTGTCTTGTTACCACCAGCAGTGGTCTACCCATCTCGGGATATATAGTGACGAGGTCGAGTGTAATGTATCGACCTGTCTTGTTACTAGCAGCAGTGGTCTACCCATCTCGGGATATATAGTGACGAGGTCGAGTGTAATATATCGACCTGTCTTGTTACTAGCAGCAGTGGTCTACCCATCTCGGGATATATAGTGACGAGGTCGAGTGTAATTGTTACAGAAGGGATGAGCTGTTTGGACAGATCGAAGAACTACTGCCTCAATTCATCCCTCCATGGCCTCCGGTTCATAGCAGCTTCGGACAGTCACTGGACTGAAAGGTAGTTCACGACAGTACAATACAGTACAGTAAGGCTCTGGTATGAAAGGTCTTTTATAAAAATACAAACACATTAATTGTTTATGGTCAACATTGATAATATTTTACTATACTATTATTGCTATTATATACTGTAAGTATTGATAATATGTATTAAAAGTGTCGACCGCAGATTGAATGACTTCACGTATGAATACGTGAAAGTGTACTAAGAGAGTCTGGCTGCCAACACATGTGTGTGCAATGTGCCCCCTGGCAGGGTGTTCTGGCTCTGCATGTGTGCGGGCTCCTGGTACTTCGCCGCTAAGATCATCATGAGCTCCATAGACAACTTCAACAGCAACACCATCAGTCTCGTCGTGGAGACCAGCTACCTCGACTGGAACACCGAGTTCCCCTCCGTCAGCGTGTGCGAGTCCAAGAACGAGGACAAGCTCAAGAAGTTCATAAACAAGTGAGTCACGATGGACCGCAGGTGCCTTTCCTCAGAGGCGGCCGTCGCAAAGAACTGACGACAGCCGTCAACTACCATACTGCTCCGAAAGAATTCTAGCCACAGTCGTAATAATAATAATAATAATAATAGTACTATATTAATAATACTTATTATTATTTCAATTTCCGTTACAATAGTGCCGGCCAACAGTCGTAGGACCTATAACAGGCCAGCACTGAAAGTGCCCAAGTACCTTATAAATACATATATTTACACGAGAAAATAAGATAAACAAAAATGGCTAAATAATGTTATATAATGATTAATAGTTACAAAATAAAGTAATTAATAATGATAATAATAAAATAATAGCAATAAAAAAAAGAGTGGTTAAAAACAGTAACAATATGCAAAAAATAAATCAGAATATTGTAAAATTTAGATATTATAGGCAGAACCTCTTAGTGATAAATTATTGATATGGGATTTCCTTAAATAACTCTCTTGAGTTTAGCTTTTCTTTTATGATAAAAGTCGAATTCGACAAATCTAGGATTGGCGATATGGATACAACGACCTATAGGGCTTACCTTAGAGAGCTATTGAGAAAAAATAATTTTGGATTACGAGAAGCCCGAGAAGGGATATGAACGCCTAGTAATAATAATAATAATAATAATAATAATAATAATAAACTTAATTTATCTGACGGAGTTAAGACGTTGGTCTTCTTTCCCACTTAGCCACTGCTATTACATTTGTTGGACGTACAATCACATATTAATAATATCCGTGTTTCAATATTTAGAAATTAAATAAGAAAAAAATTGTTTCCATGTTCACTCAAAAACTCATTTAAAACTAAAATTATTTCAAGAAATCATTTTAGTTTATATGACCAGATATATTGGGTGAGTGCACTCTTAGAATAATGTATGGATGTCAAAATGGCGAGTAGAATTATTTAAACTATACCCAAGATGGAGTCTGCATACCATAAACAAACAATCGAAGTACTAAGTAGCTAGGTTGACGTTGCTCGCAACGTGATTGGCCGGCACGAACACGTGGTACACCTACCTTGATAAACGAACGTTAAGTTAGCCGCATCGTTATGGCTTCCATCTAAAAAACACGAGAACAGTTTCGTGACGGTTGGGCACCAGAACTGGGGGTACGGGTTGGGTTCAGTCCCCCCCCCCTTTGTTTTCTTACAAGGTGTAGAGGAGGGGAAAGTTTCTTATGATTCTCGCGACCAGTAGCATTGAACAAGATTGATTAAACGGAGACTTTATTTAAAATTCTCATTCTTGAGATTGTGATGCATCTCGAAGTTTTTTGTGTAGGCCTTACACGAAGCCAAAAAAAGTTGTCCTTAAAATCCTGTTGTCTATTAAACGGACAGGACCATCCTTACCAGACGTGGATCCCTGGGCAAACTTGGTTTGCGGGACCCCCCAGCTACCTGCCTCTTCCACCCAGCACCCTCCCAAAATTTCTACACGCTCCTTAAATTAAAAACTTAATTTTTGTTTAATATTATTAGAGTAGTTTGCACCTATATATCAATGTTCAGCCGTAAAATTTATCAGGAAATGCCCTAAAAGATAAATACATGTAATGATTTATTATAGAAGCTGTGTTTTTATACATATAGGGGTTGATCTCTCCCCAACCCTTGGTCAGATTTTATTCCCCAATGAACTTGATCAGTATAAAGGTAAAAAGAACAACTGTGAAAAGTTTGAATTAAATCTATTGATGCGTTCAAAAGCTATTATGACACACACAATCAAATGCAAAATGGTGGAGTTAAAACGAAGATCCCGCTTCACTCCTTCAATAAATTAAACCACACTTTTTTTTAAAATATATTCTGACAATATTTGCTAGATCACCTGTATAGGGAGCTTGCTATTCAAGCGGACAAGCAAAAATTCCCCACCCCGATTTGTTATTTTCCTTTGTCACCCAAGCAAGCGCACTCTCCCCCCCCCCCCCCNGGGGGGGGAGGTCGCCCAATATGGTACCCCATTTGCGCAACCTTAGTGGTACTGTTAATGTATTTGGTTCAAACTTAGTATTTTGCTGTTATGTGGTCATACCTCACGCGATTTTATTTTTTTATTTTGAGTATAGCTCTCAAATTTATGATAATTTGCTAATATGGTTTTTTGAAGATTTAAAATATTTCAAAAATATACTAATTTTAAAAAAAATGGCAATTTTGTTCGAAATATTTTATATCTGAAGAGTGTTTCATAAGATTGTAAAAAAAAAATCTGTTTATTTTTCTGGAAAATACCTACAATATTAAGTTGTAATAAGGGACTTTTACTAATTACTTATTTATTTTTGAAAATTTTGTTCCTAACTATAAAAGACTAGGACTTTCTGAGAAACTAAGTGCGATTGTGTAGTGCCATTTTTTAAAAACGCATTAAAATTGTCAAGGCAGTAAAGAAGTGCAAATGCGCAATGTAATTATTTTTATTTGTCTTCATTCAAAGCGAGTCTCAGATGCACAGCCTCCATCTTTTTCGAATCAAATATGATAAGTCCCATCAACCATCAAATATTATGCTACGGAGTTAAGAAGGGGGAAACCACCAGTTTTAAACTCATTGATATAAAGATCATCTCTGGCTTCATTTTAAAACACAACATGAAAAGGTGTTTTGCATATTTTGTGTACAAGCTCTGAACACAAAATTTGTTGATGAATCAAATCATGATTCATCGCCGACTTCAGAGAGATATAACAATCGGAAAAAGGCAGTTTAGAAAGCATCAGGTTTACCACCATCACAAAGAATAAACAATAAAGTATAAAGCTCTCAAAATGATACACCGCTATTGTGTATCTCTGGTACGCTGCCTTTTAGAGGGTTTTGAGAATATTTATGTGATTAAATTGTTGTAGTTTTGAAAATTAATTGATTGCCGATACATTTTAAAATTACAATATATTATTATTTTTAAAACATTTAATATTGTTACGCCAGTTAGTATGGCATTTAAATTTATCTCAAGAATAACTTTGGTCAAATCAGATATCTAAATTGTTTTGATCTGTGGTTAAATGTCCTGAAGATGTTTGTTGGAATTGTCTAGATATTACGACGATGAGGACACTAGACAAATGTTCTTTCGCCAGAAAGCTCTGCGTAATATCGCTTTCTTCAAAGGAGAAGCAAATGATGTCAAACAATGTTATAAGATCGTTGCGGAAGAACAAATTTACAACGAGGTTCTCAAGTGCCCGACTGCAAATATATCTGAAATAAGCTACAAGGTAACAAGAACCAGTTTATCGTAAATCGTAAAGTTAGGATAAGATTCTTTAGTCCTTCATACATCCCTTACATTCGTTCCTATTTAAACACATGAGAATTACTTGCTTGAAATAGTTTAAAAACACTTTAATTATCAACAAGATTATCTATCCTTTTTATTATAGGTCTATAACAATAACTTTAATAATAATTATGGTCTAAAATTATATCAATAAAAACACTGCATTAGTATTACTACAGCCAAATTTTTACAGAAAGGATATTCTAGAATTTTTTTTTACTGCAATCTTAAGCGTTTAACATAAATAATACTTTTATATTTGTATTAAAATAAAATAAAAATCTCGAACGAAACTGCATGAAAAAATAATTTAAAACAATAACTTTCTTTTATCGTTCGTTCTAGATGCCTATAGATAGATGGAGAAACTTTTTACAATAATGTATTTCAAAAATATTTTTTTTTAAATGTTTAAAACGATTAATTTGTAACCAAATTTAATTTTCTATTATATTGTAATATTTCAGATCCGTAGCACTTGCAGTGAAATGTTCAAGACATGTGATTGGAACGGTAAATCTATCAATTGTTGTGATTATTTCTTACCCATTGAGACAGAGATGGGGATATGCTACTCTATCAACAATATACAGGCGAAGTAAGTATTAAGGATATAACAGCAATCATCTTGGACCCAATCTTACAATTAGAATTGTTTATTTTAAATCGTTTGTTTGTAATTTATCTATTAATTAAACTAGCAACCTTTCCTATTCTTTGCTAAAATTTAAACATTGTATTTATTATGATTTTCAAGAGATATTTTAGCAGAAAAATAAATGCAATAACAAATAGCAGATAGCCTTACACAGACGTGATAAATTGGACTTGCTTTGATTGATTTGTTTTCATAACAGTTCCATAGACATGGTTGTGTAAGAGAAGGTTTTTGCCTTAATTTTACCATGTAAATAAAAAAATAATAATAAAAAAGGTAGTATGGCTTGCTTATATCGTCTATGGTCAAATTCGTTTAGAAAAAATACCAGACATAGTGGTAGTCTAGTACGCCCAGAGAGAACAGGACGCTGATTGGCTCCTATAAATAACTCTGGTCTGTGATTGGTTGTTATAAATAACCTAGACTCAGTACAGTGTTGCCACCCCACCCCGTAACCCCCTTTCCACATCCGTAATTCATTCCCCGCACCGTTCTTTCCTGATTGTTTATGTTTGCTTATTAGTTTCTAATGTGTGCCCGATAGTTTGCAATGTGTGCCCCCGGGTTTTGGGTGGGGGAGCGTGCAGTTTTTGGGCGTTGGGCACTCCTCCTGTGACGTGTCGGAAATTCTGTTCAGTCTCGACAGTGGGGGGAAGAGGGTCCAACCCGGGACATTGCCCACACCATGGGACAGGGACCATAACTAAACAGTCAGTGTTTGGGGCTCACCCCTCGGAATCCACAGACTGAGAGCAGTGGAACATGTAGTGTTGTAAATTGGGAGCCTGATTACTAAAAAGTGAAGAAACTATCGAGACCCCTACCCTGGAACGTTACATTTCCTGGGCAGTAGGGCACACAGATAATTAAATCGACCCCCCTCCAAGTTTGAAGAGAGTATTTATGTCTATTTTCCTGGGGCATCAGGGCATTCATTACTCGGTGATGATCATACTAAATATGTTCAATCGGGAAAATACTGGATAGCTCACTAATTATCACGTAACGTATGCATCCTGAATACATGGATCTTTGTGGTACCACTGGTACAATCGGCGCCTAAAAATGTAGCCTCAACCACCGGTACAGTCAGCACCGTAGCCTCAACATAGTGTACCCATTGGGAACACTATATGTTCCACTGCTCTCAGTCTGTGGATTCAGAGGGGCGAGCCCCAAACACTGGTTGTTTAATTATAGTCCCTGTCCCATGGTGGGGGCAATGTCCCGGGTCGGACCCTCTGCCCCACACTGTCGAGACTGAACAGAATTGCCGACACGTCACGGGAGGAGTGCCCGACGCTCGAGACTGCACGCTCCCCCACCCAAAACCCGGTGGCACACATTAAAATCTGATGAGCACACATACAAATCAAATGGGCTAAACCCACGAGCCCTGGCTAGTGGGTAGAATCCGTGGTGATGTGGTTGGCCCTCCTCCCCGTCTAACGGTGCCGGGATGTGAGTCCGGGGGCATGGTCTCGGGGGAGGGGGGATGATACACCACCGACGACCCAAGGATGTGGGTGAGGGAATAACGGCAAATCGACCGGATGTGAAAAGTAGGTTCGAAGAAGTCCCGACACCCAGGTCCACACCCAAAACTCTGGGGCACACATTAAAAACTAATAAGCACACATAAAAACAATCAGGGACGAAGGGTGCGGGGAATAAATTAAGGATGTGGAAAGGGGGTGGCAACACTGTACTGAATCTGGGCTATTTATAACAGCTAATAACAGGCCAAAAGTTATTTATAGGAGCCAATCTTCGTCCTGTTATATCTGGACGTACTAGAATACTTCATTGTATAATTTTTTTTTAAATTATTAGCTTCTTTTATGACATATAAGATATGACAAACAAAATAGAGTTTGTCAGAGCTTATATCAGTGGTGGCACGTGGTATTTATTTTTGGTGGGGTCAGGTTAAATCTTACTTGTAATGATTTTTTTTCTCACCACGTGTTAATATGTTAAATTAAATTAATT
The DNA here is from genome assembly GCA_902141375.1 of Timema poppense. Classification (NCBI taxonomy): domain Eukaryota; kingdom Metazoa; phylum Arthropoda; class Insecta; order Phasmatodea; family Timematidae; genus Timema; species Timema poppense. Next base: position 83,008 of record CABFOV010002387.1, read on the forward strand.
TATGTTTTCTTATTTAAAAAAATGACTAAACAAATCCACAAACAGAAATAATAAAATAATAGGCCTACAGGTTTTGAATTAAACTTACTAAGTAATTACATTACTTGTACAAATCAAATAATAAATAAAATAAGCTCTGTTTTTCTTCACTCACTATTAAGCATAATTTTGTTTTTAGCTCCTGTCAGCTTCTCCATTAGTAATCATTGGAGGTCCAAGAGCTGGTACAGTCACGTGACAATTGCAGCGAGTAATGAATCCTCTTGGGACTGGAATACTGTATAGCGAATATAATAAGTCACTGTTTGTAGATAATTATTTTCCACTCCATATTAATGTGTTTTTTTTTACAAAATATGTTATAAAATAAAAAGAAAGAAAACATATAGTTTACATTCAAAAAGTGTTGGTGGTTCCGGGCCCCTCAGGACCTGGCTGATATCAAACCTTTAACAACTTGTTCATAATTCAATTTATACGTATTTTGATGTTTGTGTAATAACACTACATTTTAAATATTCTAGGATTAGAATTTGTATTCGAGATTCGAAATACAATTTAAGATTAGTATTTAATATTCGGGTTCGAGAAATATAGGATTCGATCCATCTCTAGTTTGTTTATAATAGTTTTGAAACCATCACCTCACGTGAATTTAGTCTTATATATATTGGACGATGATGTAAATAGGCCTACCCTACGGCACACAATCAAATTAATTCTAATGATTAATGCGTTAATGTATATTTGACTTTCAGGAACTTTTCTCCGAGTAGAAAGCTAAATATGCTCTCCAACAAAACAACAGGACCTGGGGAATTAGATTTGGTAATAAGCACGACTGCCTATGTGAGTATTTCATGCAAGTAGATGTTATTGTATTTAACTTTACACCAATATTTAAACAAATTTGACAATTAAATAGTATATTATTGAAGCAGACACTCCTGCCTAACTAGTCACCTGAATGTCCCTGATTTATGGCAATACTTGTAAATATCAAATATGGCCGAATCCAACAGTGCCCAGCGCAACTGCTACATTACACAAAAACTGTGCTTGACTTAATGTGAATTGTTTCATAATCTAATGTTTGATAATTTTTTAAGCCTAAGCCTTAACCCCAGCGCTTGGATATTCTATTGTAAGCCCAACGCTACTAGTGTTTTTAAATTCTTATCAAATCAGTGCCACCACAATTGTAATTTTGTACTCGGGTGGAACTTAAATTTTAGTGCCCGGCTTTGTTATAATAGCTTTGATATTGAAAGGAGATTTTTAATATGTGAATGAAGCACGAATATCCGAGTCCATTGTTTTTCCTTGATTAATTATTGGTGGTCGTATTTTTTATGAAAGTTAATTATTATATAAAATAATTCTTTATACTCTGCTAAGCGCTACTTAACATTGTGTTTCTGTAAAACCAGGCTTTTAACCAAATACGTAAAATAGGTTACAACTGAAATTTTAGGCTTAGTAATCAAGAGTTTGATTAAAATATAACAAAGGTAAAGGAAACTGTAAGCCATACAAAACATTCAGTTTTTAATTAACACATCATTACAAGAATTCCTCAGTTCGGTGTTTGAGATTGGAAAGCAGGTGTACCAACTGTATACAGCATAATAGTCATAACAATTATATAAATCTTTATGAAACGTTAAAGATAATTACTACAATGTCATCTGTTTGACAAATGTATACATTTCAAAATATATATATAATTTTATTTTAAATGTTCTTTATATTTAAATATATAACACAGCACTAACTTAACGGCGCCCCTCCAGACTTTGTCCGCTTTGCCTGCCACTTGCAGCGGCCCTGTATTTAATCCCCAAAAAGAAAAGGATCTTAAGCTAACAAATCTACATACTTGTAGTTCAATTTATTTCCCATAGAAGGGCCCGGAGCTCACATGGTGTAGCCTATTATAAATAATAATATCATTAATAATATAATTGTAGGTGTACATCCACTCGACTTCTGATGTCCCAAACCTGAACTTCAAAGAAAGCGACAAATTCGAAATCAAACCTAAAGAGAGTATGCTGGTGTTGTTCGCCCTGAAAGACGTCACCAACGAGAATGGGGTCAAGGACGTGGACATCTCACAGAGGAAGTGCCGCTTCCCTGCCGAGAACGAGCTGACGGTGTACCGGTACTACTCCTACTCGGGATGCATAGTGCAATGTCGGATCGAGAAGCAGATGAGGTTGTGCAACTGCACCACACATTTTGCCCCTGGGAATAGTGAGTTAGCCTTCGACAGGCTTTCGTACAAGTTGTGTGTTCTAACAGCGTTAATTCTCATGGCTTATGATAGTATTGATAGGTATGTACATAAAGACATACGTAATCACACCGTTCCCTTACTGGGTAGGCGAGAAACTGTGCATATAGCTCTATAAACAACAACTTCGTACTTAATCTATCCTCACTAACTTTCTCCAAACTTCCCTGCCCTTGAATACTCCCTTCTCTTCAACAACACCCATACACAGAGTCATAGATGCTCTTTTATTCTTAAAACTCTTAAAAAAAAAATTCCCCTATACATTTTTCTACAATATTTAGCCTCTCCACTTCTCACATGGCTCGCCCCTTCCTTTTGATCCACACACTCTACCTTCATATATTTGATTCATCACTCGATCCACACTCATCCTCTCAACATTCCCAAGCCCAAGTAAGACACTTCTCTCACATTGACCTGTTGGCTAGTGGATTATCTTTCAAACCACACTCCTTCAGTACCCATTCATTGCTGACTTTGTCTATACGAGTTTTTCCACAAGTATTTCTTAGTTGTCTCATTCCAACCGCGTTCCCTTGCTCTTGTGTTTCACCTGATCAACTAACACTTCACGTCCATAGAACAATCTTATATACTGCCATATTTGCTTCTTTGGCTATCACTTCGTTCTTTGCAATAATAGTCCACATACATCCAACTACTCTCTGATATGCGTTCACTCATCTGTCAATTTCCCCATCCATCCTTCCCATTCTGCCCCGATACACAAAATCATTCACTTGTTCTAACAGTTTTCTAATTATTCCAAGCTGACAGTCATTTCTTGATCCGACCTTATCAAAAACTATAACCTTAGTTTTGGAGACACTTGTACAAATATCCATTATGCGTGTCGCCACATTCAAACAGTTTAATGCATTCTGACGAGCCAATTTCACTCTCAGCCATCAATACCGCATCATCTGTATTTATAATATAGCAGTATTCTCACACTCGTGTCGTCGGCCGGTGAGGCCTGAACGGCTGTATTTCGAAGTGATGTCCATGCCTCCGGTGTGGGGGCGTTCAGCTAAAGGTTCAAAGGCTGAGCCGGTGGTGCTGGATGTTGGCCAAACGGGATCACTCGGTCGGCCAAAGCTGCGGGTCTGTTGGCTTCTGGGGGACCTGGTGAGCTAGCACCGGGCGAGCCGCGATGTTTTGTACTTGATGCAGAGTGGCTTCTATATATGTATGTATGTATGTATGTATGTATGTATGTATGTATGTATGTATGTGTGTATGTATGTATGTATGTATGTATGTA
>CABFOV010002388.1:16425-45022 GCA_902141375.1 Timema poppense
GGGGGGGGTCTGTCAAATTGGACAAATCCTGACTGTGTAGAGGGTTAAGATTAAGGGCCAGTTTGATAGTCAAATTTAGTACGCCTCAAGTGCGGCGCTACACTAAATACAAGACAACACCTACCTAAACTCGAATGGAATGGTCCGTTCTCGCATAAGAAACTGGCCCATTCCATTCTGGTTTATGTAGGTGTCGTCTTGTATTTAGTGTAGCGCCACACTTGAGGCGTACTAAATTTGACTATCAAACTGGCCCTAATATTTACAAAATAACAATGACTACAGCAATAAACCTCCAACCAAACAATGTTCACACTGGTATTATAAATCCACAAAGAAATATGACTCTGCTCTCAATTTGCGAGGAACACGAGTCCGCACATTCTTCCAAAATTGGTAGCAGAATCTTCTTGAGCGTTGCAGCAATTCACTCGCTAGCAGAAAAGCAAATAGACCCATGATGCTTTGCAACACAAACAGCTGATCTCTGATATTCTATTTTCTAGTGATAAAATAGACTTATCAAGGACACGAGAGCTTCCCATTTAACAAGTTAATTCAAATTATCTCGTTTTGTGGTGGTCAATTTTAAAGTTTTATTGGGTCTCCCAAGCTGATGTCATTGAGGAACTTGCAGAGTTGAGTTTATTTTAAATCACACGAAGCAGTCAAGGCCAAAAGAGGCTAAGACCTTGTGATTGGCTTAGAGCTCACCACATGATTACGTTTCTATCCTGCTCCTTTTTTTTCCGCAGCGACACGTGTTCAGGCATGGAGTACCTCGAGTCTCGGAAGGTTGTCCACCGCGACCTCGCCGCACGTAATGTGCTAATCTCGGAAGAAGGTGTGGCCAAGGTGTCAGACTTTGGACTGGCCCGGGAGGAGAGCTTCACACTAGAGGCGGGCAAGTTGCCCATCAAGTGGACTGCCCCGGAGGCGCTAAAGCACGGAGTAAGTCACCACGACTGCTCTGAGCGGAGCTGGACTTTAACTTAAATACATTAGTATGTTTTTGATATGATTTAGATACATCAAGGTATTTGATTTTATATCCTACTTTGTGTGCAATGTTTGCCTAGTTCTGATAAAGGGTGTTTCTATATATTTTAGATGCTAGTAAGAATCTGAAGGGTTCACACATACATATCTAATCACGCCGTTCCCTTACGGGGTAGGCAACAAACTATTCATATAGCTCAAAAAACAATAACTCCGTACTTAATCCATCCTCACTAACTTTCTCCACACTTCCTTATCTTTGCATTCTCCCTTTGCTTCAACAATATCCATACACAGTCATACATGCTCCTTTATTATTAAAACCCCCCCTCGGTGTCTTAGTTGGCTAACGCGCTTGTCGTGTTGAGCTCGACTGCTGAGGACGGGGAGATCGAGGTTTGAATCTCGGTCGGGTGAACTGGGGGTGGTTTTTCCTAAATGGTTTTCCACTCTCCCTCCACGCAAATGCGGGTTCACTTCCTCTATTTCAACCTTCCCAATTCCTAATCCATTAGCGTAATTAGTACTTAAAGCGTATAACCCGAACGGGTAGTAAGACACGGTGCTAAATATTATTATTATTATTATTATTATTATTAAAACTATTAATGTTTCTCTTTAACCACGTCCTACATGGCCTACCCCTTCCTTTTGATCCACACACTCTACCTTCATATATTTACCTCGTCACTATCCACACTCATCCTCTCAACTTGCCCAAACCATCTTGTCCTGTTGTATTCCCTTTTAACCTCACTCCTTCAGCTCCCATTCATCACTGACTCTGTCCATACGAGTTTCTTCTCACACATTTCTTAGCTATATCATTACAAACACATTCCCCTCGCTCTTGTGTTTCTCCCGACAAACCCACACTTCACATCCATAACACAATATAGGTGTTAACACACTTTTATATTCTGCCATCTTTACCTCCATTGATACTTTTTTTTACCTCCATTGCTGTTTCCAGCCTGTGGTCAGTTTTTTATTCATGCTATATATTTTCCACTAGCGGCAGCTAGGCCTTGTCATAGCTTCATACGCCTTATAATACAACTTAAGACTAGGACAGGCACAACATCCAGTCCCCGGCCATTAATTTACCAATGTTAGAGGGTACACCCACGTTTCACCAATGATACATTTTTCTGCCATGCCTGGAATCAAACCCAGGACCCTCAGCTCAGTAGACAGACACGCTACCGACTGAGCTAAGGTGCTGGATCCTCTTACGCTACTACTGCATTCTTTGCAATATACAACCCGAAATGATTTCACCATTAATCCTTCCCTTTACCCAGTTCACCCACATTTTACAATGTATAACACCACAAGGAAAGCTCACTCTATGTGTAAATAATGTGTAATTAAACATGTGTGTGCTAACAGGTATTCAAGGTTAATGAACTTCCCCAATATTTTCTGGGCCCCTAGTCTTTCAAACTCTTACCTGAATTTATTTGACATGTTTGCTACTTTTCAGAAATTTTCAAACAAATCTGACATGTGGAGCTTTGGTATATTGCTGTGGGAGATATATTCCTTTGGAAGAGTGCCTTACCCAAGAATAGTGAGTATCCTTGTCACTCACTTCTATCCTTCACTCTCACATCTGTGCGCAAACAAAAGTTTTCAGAGCCCGTCGTGTGAAAATTGTTACAAAATATAAATTTTGCCCACCCAAATGTGTTTACTTTTTTTTTGCATTAGATGAAACGTTTGATGATGCAAAAACATATATTATATAAATACTATTATTTATTAGAGCTGGGTTGGATCCATTATTTTACGGATCCAAATATTCATTTTATTCGGAATATTTTAAAAATGATGAACAGAAGAAGAAATAAAAATATAGCAAATTAATAGAAAACATAAATAGTAACTAAACGACAACATGTTTTGATATAAATAAATAGGGGTGAGCGAAGTCCACTTTTTCAATTTGAAGAGAATTCGGAATCGAAGTTCGAATATTTTCTTTTGGTTGTTTTAAGCTTGAAAAAATATAATATTGTGGCTATTTATATTACTTAATGCACTAAAATGAATTGTAAAATTATATATTGCACCATTGTTTGTAATATTTCATGTTAATCTGACAAATCAAGATATCATGACTTATTATTATTATTACCACGTTTTATTACCCGTTCAAGTTATACACAATCATCACAACTTAAAATTCAATTCAAGTTTCGATGATTCGCACACCCCTAAAATTTAATGTATTCATTCATTTAAATGTTAAATCAATGGTTAATTTTGTTCTATAAATATGTTGCGGCTGAACTATAAATAAGTAATATTAAAGCTCCAAAAAAATATTTTTCTATCTCAAATATTATTAGGTAACGATTTGAGGGTTCAGCCTTATTGTATGAATAGTTTTCTTTAAATTGTAAAGTGTGTGGTAACACTGGGTCTGTTTGCAGCCTCTAGCGGACGTGGTAAAGCACGTTGAGAAGGGGTACAAGATGGAGGCTCCAGAAGGGTGTCCCTCGGAGGTGTATGAAATGATGAGGCAGGTCAGTGTTGTCCATATCCTAAACAAAATGGGATCTCACTTGAGGTTGACCACATTTCTCTTTTATTTAATTTTTAGAGATGTCATGTTTCCCATTCTGCTCTATTACATCATCAATAACTGGCCAGGTCAGTTTGATCAAATGCCTCCATCTCCCTCCGCCCTTGCACTAATCTTTATTTGCTTCCATTCTTCTTCATTAAGTGTTTCCGGCCTGTGGCCTGGGTGAGTTTTTATGCTCGAGTAATATATTTCCCACTATCGGCTTCATATGCCTTGTAATCTATCTTAAGACTAGGACAGGTACAACATCCAGTCCCCGGCTGTTAATTCATCACTGTGAAAGGATAAACCAATCTTTTCACCGTGTTAAGTTTTCGACCCTGCCAGAAATCGAACCCGGGACCCTTAGCTAACTAAGTAGGCAGAGACGCTACTGACTGAGCTGAGGTGTTGGACTCTATTTGCACGTATTTGTTCAAAATAAATAACTATTCATTCCTTGTTTCTTATTACATATGAAATAAATGTTGCGGGTGTTCCCCCGGCCAATTCCTCGAGAACTTATACAGCCCCCAATTATACGATATAAGGCCTGAAACGTCTTATCAACACCCTCTAATACAGATCCGCCAAACTCTGACGCTAGGGTGTCTAGACCTACTTTAGTGGCTGCATGGTCTAAGGCGTTGCTCTCGTGTTGGACTGGACTGGCGACATCGGAGCTAGGTTCTCGTTCAGGTGTACTGAGGGTAGTTTTCCTAACTAAGTGATATGATAAGTACACATGCAGACCCGGTGCTGAAAGGTTTGAAGGTTGTGTGTGTTTGCTCAGGCCTGGGACCTCCAGCCGGACAGGAGACCGAGCTTCCACGACTTGAAGGGTAAACTGGAGCAACTGAGGCTGCTTACCGTCTGAACGCTCACCCCTCTCTCTCCCTCGTCCTGGATAAGTAAAACAGTTTTTATTATCTTGAGCGGCTGTGTTGTCGGAGTCTGGAAATATTCATTTGGATTAAATTTATTTACGATCAGAGCTGTGTGAAATCTATAAACAAATGTAAAAGGTTTTTAAAAGTTTATTTAATCAGTTGTGTATATATATTTTTAATTTTATTATTTTAATTTTCAGATAAATATATATATTATGTTTTGAGTTTGTAGTATTTTTTGCGAGCTTTATCGGTTACGATTTAGAAGAACGAAACGTTTTGCAGTGAAAGAGCACAGTTTTCATTGTGGTGAGCATTAATTTGAAAATAAAATTAATTTTGAAGCGTTAACAGTTTTTCTGAACAAAATATTTAATATGAATTTAAACCAACTATTTGAAAGTACTTTTAAAAATAACAATCAAAATTAAATTGATCAAAACTGACATTAAAAAAAAAATTCTTAATGGAAACTTATCGCTATAGTTTTTGGTTATGAATTTGTTTGGGTTGAGGAAAATAGCTGTGTGGCTTGAAGAACCAAACACAAGATCTTGAATCATTGTGAAAACAAATGCTACTTCTTGCTATAGTATTCTAGTTGATAACCAATAATGAGGAAATAAATTTGTTTATGTTTAGTTGGTTTACAAGTCTTACTGGAAAAAAAGATTGCAATCATGTTTGTTAAAAAAATAAAACCGTTCAAAATTAATCTTAGCTAAATCTTCTCAAACGTTTTTGCGAGTTGAACAATTTAAATGAAACTATTTACAGTATATTTAAAATATAGACTGTCAATTAATGTTGAAATTTAATGTTACTAACCTTATTATCAGTTACGGCCAAACTTCCAATCAATCTTTTATTTTGATATCTCATTTGGTTATAAAAACAAGTGATTTCAGAGTGACATGGCCATCAGTTCCAACCAGACTAATTTAAAAACGCATATCATTCAGTCAAGTGTTGACCTGTTTTTGACTCTTCCGAGATGGTCTATACTGTGTTGTTGTCGAATTGTGTTTTCTAAGCGCCGGTGATGTGAAATGGTTGTAATCCTTTCTCCTTCACTGTTAGAAGTGTGGTTTGCTCAAAGTTCAAATATGTCGTCAAGTCAAGTTATATAAACAGGTGAAAGAATTTAAAAAATGTAACCGTTACGAAGAATGTCAACAATTTGTGAATTTGTCAAAGTAATTACTCTTTTAATTTTAAGTGTATATTGAACTCTGTAAATAGTTTTATGTGTGGATGTATATAACAATGTGAACAATAACATTTTACTTTATTTAACAAATCTAAAGAATCGAACATGTATGTTTTATTGAATATTTTGTTTTGTTTAGAAAAATAAATTTTAATATATAATTTTGTAAAGAAGAAAATTAACTAGGCCTGTGCGGGATATCAAACTTTGGGAAATAAATGTTCTTGAAACTTTGACGGGAAAAAATTAATATTAAAAGTTACGATCAAGGACCGTCTATCGATTTGAAGTTTGTATTAGTTTTCATTAACAATATTACTAAATTATTTAAGCTAAATTTAACATTATCTTCCATTAAGTAGATGGATATCCTAAACTTCAGTCACTTCTATTTTACAATCGCCTAGTCAAAACACTCTAAGAATAGTATTCAATTTCATAGTTTCCTAATTGTTAAGGTGTTGACTCATCAAATCTCACTGTTAGCTTATTCATCCTTCGATCAAGGGGAATTGCGGGTGGGTCTAGTACTGGGTCCTGGTGGTTCGCCGAGGGGTTGGTCTTTCTCTTCTGAATCTTTGATGCTCCGAACGGTGGAATTTGGCTCCTGCTAGAGAGCATATTTGTCGACTCATCGTTTCTGAAATAGAACATTTTATTTTGAAAAAAATATTCCCTCACATGCTTGTTCAATTACTAACCGTTTTAAATAAGTACAGGGGATTTTTTAATTTCAGTTTTGGTTTTATTTGTGACTCGCTATATCTCAAATGTCAATTTAGAAATTTAAAGATGAATGTGTAAGATATAAAAACTCAATGAAAAGTGAAAACAAACAAGTCTGTGAAGATTTTGAACCACCTTTACGATTCTTGATACAGATCAATTTGGTCCATTTAATAGATATGTCAGGTAAGTGCTAATTATTATCGTATTATAGGATATAGTCTATTTTTGAACTTTTAATAAGAATATTTATAGGACATTTTGATCACTCTACACACAACATAGAAACACTCAAAATAAAACTCCCAGTTCAAAGAATGCCTGTTCTTGTTATTTGATCCGTCACTTTCATTCTAAATTAATAAAATGAAGAGTTAGTTTGTCTGTCATGAGCACCGCACGAAGAGCTCTGACATTTAAAATTCACTAGCCCATATGAAATTTGAAGATGTAATTTTTAATTATGTGGAGATTGAGACTTGATCCTGGTCAGGCAAACTTAGGGCGGGGGGGGGAGGGTATCCTAAATGATTTTCCCCTTTACTGCCACACAAGAGTAGGTACACTTCTTATAAATTCAACCTTCCTAATCCTTGACACATTATCCTAATTAGTACATAGGCGTTTAACTCAAATCAGATAGGACGCCATGAAAAAGAAAAGAAAAAAAAAGCATGAGATAAATTGCTGCTCCAGAGATGCACTTAAAACAATCGCACATTACTACTACTGGAAATATACTTGATTTTATTTTTGATACTGGAATATACTGGAATTTTGAATCAGATACTGGAAACATATTCAGTCTTTTTACATTGAGTGAAATGTTGGTTTATTTACTGAATCTTGGCTCGCACAAAGTATAAGCGAACGAAAACACACAGAGATAGCCTTATTGGTTGTAATATAAACCAACTAGTGTCCACATTAAACATAGATATGATTGACGTTTCCTATACTTCACCGCTAGATCACTCCACCGTTCATAGTTAGTAAATGGAGCCAACACTCCATGAAGAAAAGTACAGTTGTTCTGTCAAATAGATATATCTGAATAAAACAGCGTTCTGCCTTAATTTTTATACAAACAAACATATATATTATTAATATAAACATTAAAAGGTAACCAACCAGGCACAGAGAAGGTGTTTTGGTATTCTTATGGACAAGATTGTGCTGCTTCACTTTTATTTATTCAGACGAGTTTAAATATGTTAAGGTTATATTGTGTAAGTAGTTATTAAAATTCACACTACTTCATTCTACAAGTATTATAAAACTTGTTTCTATTATACTTTTCAAAAACAATATCTAACCGATTTTATTTTTTCCACTATTGTCTGTAACCTTTATACAAAAAGTATCTCTTTTTAAGGAATACCTCTTTTTGCTTTTTGGGGTAGTTTGTAAATGTATATTTGGATGAAGGTTCAGGAGAGGTGGATAGAAACATATAAAAGGGAACAACCAAAATATGGCTTTTACAATGAAAAGAATAACGTAGTTCACAGTTTACACTGCTGCCACTGGACAAAGAGGTAATTGCTGCTGCTTGAAGAAAATTGCTAGTTACTGCCCAACCCCGGTTTCGTTCTATCGGAACTCGTCAAGTGGGAGTGTAAACCGAGCAATGTAACATCCTAAAACCATTTATCTATCTGGTCTCTTAATTGTTAAAACACCTTATTTGAATCCAAACAATCTGATTAAATTCCCATAAGGTTATTATTTTGCAATTCTATCGTATTGGAATTAATGGGAAGGCTAAGTTTCGACTAACATTATAAATCTTAAAAATATATATGAGCTTAAATTGGAGATTTTTTTTCCATCGCTTTCTTGCAGAAATTTCCCAAAGTCAAAATGTCGTTCCTGCGCAGGCCTAAAAATAATTTCACATATATTTTATTATGAATGAACTAAATAGAGTTAAATTATATTTCTTTTAGTTTATAGAATTTTAAAACATATATATATGAAATGATACAATATTTATTTAATGTTGTTGATTCTATTATTACAGAGCCAAAAAATAACTAGGACTCAAAATATGTCACATTAACAAATATTTATTGTAAAGACTACTTCTTGGATATGAAAAATTCCTCAATATTTTTTATAATAATAATAATATTGTTTTATAGGGGTTGATTAGTTTTTTTCTGGTCATTTAAAGGTATTCGTTTCATCATTGACTTTAAATCTGCATCTCTTTGATCAATTAATTATTGGAAACAAGTAAGTATTGTTGAGAGGTTTGTGAGCTAAGATTGGTTTATTCTGATTTGAGCTCGGGTGACCTTGAACTCGATATGATAATATAATATATCAGCTCAAACACAAGTTTCTATTACATAATCTGCCTTTAAATTCTACTACTGGCATACCCTGCTATGATAATACGTTAACTTTCACACTGTTGTCGTGAAGCGAACCATTGTCTCTTTTTTCAATTGTCGATGCTTATTCTGTATTTCAATTGTCACAATTGTGCATGACTGACTCAAATAAAGTATATATAATAAAAATAAACCGTTTATAACCCACTAAATCACAGTGTTTAATGCAGAGGTGCAGCACGTACCGTTTTTTGTAAACGAACAAGAGTCCAGCAGTAGTCACCATGTATAATGATCGTATGAGTGAATTGTCGTAAAGCGGGATAGACCTGCACTTAACTTACAGACCATCCCTAATATTGTTTTTGTGAGAGCCGATTAAAAGTGAAACCTTTAGAAAAGGTGTCATGTTCACTGAACGACTAATTGAGACACCAAATTTAATCATAAACACATTTTACATAGAAATCAAATTTAATTACCCTGGTGGATTTTTATCTAATTTTTATTTTGTTGAGCGTTATTTATAAAAATCTTCAAATCCTGTAATACACCTTTACTAATTATTTTTATGTTGAAAATTATTGTTTGACCAAAATTGAATTTGTGGGAAAGTGAATTCATGACAGATGTTGAGATTTGTACATTTTTTAGTTTTTAAGAGATAAAAATATATTATTTAATTGTCTGTGAATGTGCTAACCCATAAATATGGATGTGCAAAGTCAACTTTTTTAGTTTGAAGCTAACTCAAAATATATCACATGACATATGCTTGGAAAATATAATGTTACTTAATCATTTAAGTTTATGCACTAATACCAACTTAAGAAAATGTTTTATTCCACAATTGTTTGCAATATTCCATTCTGATCCGATGAATCAAGTTATTATCATAACATATAATTCGATGACTTCAGATCTTTTCATATTAATATTAATTTGTAATACACATAAAAGCTCAAAATGGCAATAATTTAATATAAATTAATATTTCAGCTGGCAATATTTTTTATTGTCAAAGCTTGATAGTTGTCGAGTCCATAATTTTACTTTTGAATCAAAGTCAAGTATTTGAAGTAAAGTTTTGGAAACCTCGCCTGGTGGGTCTTTGCATGCTCCTTCAATCTAGGAGCTCACACTTAACCTGAAACCCCTCTTTCTCGTCTTGTCACCCACTAGTTATTGTCATCGTTCTGTTGTCCTTGTTGAATAACTACTACTGTACTGATTGTTTCGGCCGTCCAACATGATTAAGCTGCACTAGGAAATATGGTGACTGATTACTTCTTAAATTATCACTGTGTAAATGTTAGAACATTATATTTTATTATGTAATATATTATTATTGTATTGTGTATAGTAGATTATCCCTTACATTATATGTGTTAAACACAATTTTGAATTGTTTTTGTTTTGCCTTATTTTGTTTTCTGCCATTTGCCGGACTGTGTCTTGAAATTAAATAATAAAGTGTGTTTTACAGTGATCTTAAAAAAAAAATTAGTTTTTCATTCAACGAATAAACAATTTGTTAAACCTATTCTAACGGGACTTTAAACGAGTTTACGCCGTGGATAGACATGTTTAAAATATGCCTCTAGTTTGTGTTATATTTAGGGTGTTGTAAGTGTATTTGTTGGTCTGAAATATTTTCCAGTAAGTATGTATGTCCTGCCCTTCTGTTTATATTAGTAATATCCCCGAGCCTTAATTTTTCAGTGCCGCCAACAGAAAAAAGCTTTGGTTCTAAGAAATGAACTAAAAATATAATGCTAAAATACTCTAAAAGAAATATTATATTTATAAGAAGGTTTAGGAAAGGTGGATAGAAACATATAAAAGGGAGACGAACACAATATGGCCTTTACAATGAAAAGAAGAACACAGTTCACACTTCACAGTGCTGCCTGGTGTGAAACGCATGATGCAACATTCTAAAAGAGGAACCAAAAAACACACAAGGAAGAAAATGGAGAATTGTAAAGAATGATAGGACACATAGATAGGATCATGTAAAAGGTATATATTATATATTCGCATCCAATGTCCTTTTCTTGTGTTTTTTACTAATGTTAATACCTTTTACACGTTCCTATCTATATGTCCTATAATTCTTTACAATTTTCCATGTTCTTACTTTTGTATTGTGCCCCCCCCCCCGCCCCCCTTTTAGGGGNCCCCTCCCCCCTTTTAGGGGAAGTTGCATTGTGGGTTTCACACCCCCTCCCTGATGAGTTCTGATAGAATGAAACCTAGGTCGGGGATTGGGCAGTGCCGATTGATTTTCTTTAAGGGGCAACCATTACCTCTTAGTCCAGTGGCAGCAGTGTAAAGTGTGAACTGTGTTGTTCTTTTTATTGTAACAGCCATGTTGTGTTTGTCCCCTTTTATATGTTTCTATCCACCTTTCCTATACTTTCTTCCAAATATAATACCATTACCTCATAAAATGAAAAGAGGTATTCCTTATAGAGATATACCATAAGAAATATTGTTATTATAGATTTAAATTTATTGACAACTTTAGGATATTTGTTATCAGTAGTTATGTTATTCATCACTTCCTTCTGAATCAGTATCAATCTTATTCTCTATCCCATAGTATATCTTATTCACGGCCATCGAGAGCATTGACCGGAAAAAAAACCCTCTTGATTCTAGGATGCCATCGATTCTAAGACATGTTCAAAGGGGGGGAAATATGTCTCTTAGAATCAGAGAAATACAATATTAGGGGTGTGGGAAGTCTACTTTTACAATTTGAAGCAAACTCAAATTGATTACATTAAATATTCATGAAACTGAAGCGAAGTTTAAAAATTGTTTGTTAGTTAAAGCTTGAAAAATATTATGTTTTCTTGTGAGAGCTGCTATGTACTTATATCCATAGCTTATGTATGTAATATCAATAATAATCTTGGAGTGTTGTTGTATAGTCATATCGACAGAATAGCTTATGAAGGGTCCAGCTCAACTATAACTAAATTAAGAATTAAAACCTTGATTTATTTTTTGCTCTTCAAGCAAAAAAAATTACCCTACTCAAAGAAAGATCAGGTGAGGCTTTTTTCAATCTCTGATAGTTATCATCCCTCTGCTCGGTTCAAGGCATCATCTTGCGGATTACGGATCTTGGCCAAGTGTATTATTTTTTTCCAATCTTTCTTCACTCAAATAAGTATTTCTAGAGATGTCTCTATTCCTATTCTTAAATTTTAACCTCGATTCACCCATTAATGTAAATGTGTATAATTCGTATAGGTGCACAGTATAATCATTATTTTAGCGAGAGGTTTGTACATGATTACCTGGGTAGTACTGTATTGTATGTAAACTGTCGAGATAACACAGACACAAACCAGTACCAGCCACAGAATGTGAGAAGAGACTGCTGGTTCAGAGGAAGGATGGGCCAGAACCCTTAGTCTTAGCGGTAAAAGGGGGGTGGGTCTTTTTTCTTATTCATGTCGTGTCTTTACTATTATTCAAGTTGCTGTAGAGCATCAATAATTCGTACTAATTGGGGATCAACCCAGTCCAGATTTTTGAAAATACTGTACCTATACAAAATTTTAAAAAAACACAGCATAGATGGGATACTTGGGGAAAACTCAATGTTAAGCTAGAAACAGTTTCACTTTATCTAAACAACAGACATAAACATTGTTTTTAATTGCTAAATATCACAACTCTTGAGAGAGTAACGCGCCTTAGACCATGCGTCCACTGAAGCAGTTGATTTTTATTGACGTGGCTGTAGGTGGAGCAGCGTTTGACAGGTTATTTATTTACTACTAGTATGAGTCATCTTTTCAATGTCCATTCACATATTAACAATCATATATGTGTATGACAACGTCTTAGTAATTTACTTTAACTTTCTTTGATATGACTCTATAAGGAAAACCTCTTTTCGCTTTATGAGGCAATTGTATTATATTTGGAAGAAGGTACAGGAAAGGTGGATAGAAACATATAAAAGGGGGACAAACAAAAAATGGCCATTACAATGAAAAAAAGAACACAGGTCACACTTTACACTGCTGCCACTGGACAAAGAGGTAATGGATGTCTCTTAAAGAAAATTGATCGTCACCGTCCAATCCCCCGACCCAGGTTTCATTCTATCGGAACTCATCAGAGAGGAGTGTTAAACGCGCAACGCAACTTCCTAAAAGAGAAAACCAAAAAACACAAAAGAGGAGAAAAAAAAGAAAAAGGTAAAGAATAATAATCCTAATATAATACTTTAACTTTCTTTACAATTTTTTTTGTGTGTTTTATCTAAACAATTTTTATTTAATTATCACTTAAGTAAATGTTGGCTATATCTCCTGTTGGATTTGTAATTTGCCCTTTAAGGAAAACATCTTTCACTGTTTCCAGCCTGTGGTCAAGGTCACTTTTTTATCAAAGCCATATAATCTAACTTAAGACTAGGACAGGCACAACATCCAGTCCCCCTCTGTTAATTTATCAGTGTGAAAGGGTAAACCCATATTTTTTATCAAATGATACATTTTTTGGCCATGCCGAGAATCAAACCCGGGACTCTCAGCTCAGTAGGCAGACCCACTACAGACTGAGCTAAGATGTTGTCGGACTTTCATTCTTAGATACAGAATATTTATAATATTTTTTTTTAAAGTACTTTTTCCTTGTTTAAAAAGTTAAGATACATATTATAATTTACATCATCGTATTAAAAAAAATAGGTTTGCAATTTATACTTTCATATTGCAATTACTTTTCAACATAATGTAAATTAGCTAGCGCATCACTCAAAACAACATCTGAAGACATTCTTACAATATTTTGAACATAAAGCTCATTTAGATGCTGGTGTTGATCAAAGTTTACGGTTGTTGGACGCTAGCGTAGTCATCTCAACATCCACACCGCTCTTTCGTCGGACAATTGTCGGCACGAGGTCATCATCGAGTTGTAGCATCGACTGTGCCTCTCCCAAGTTGTCGTGTGTCGCGGTTTGTTGCGCCTTTGGGCGCTTCTCTATGCAGACGAATCCGACAGACAAGAGCAGCTGCGGATAAACGAATCCAATTACAAACTTTCAAAAACACGCTGAACGTTTTTTCTCTCTCTTGAATTCAAAGGGGTGGCTACAAAACTACTTTTATATCTCTTTAAAAAAACTTTCATTTTTTGTATGTGATGGATAAAAACTAGTCCTGTGCAGATGCTCTAACTTTGGGTGAAAAAATCAGGAAATTGATGTTCCCGAAACTTAGACGGAAAAAATTATTTCCGGCGAAAGTGATATTGAAAAAAAAAGTTTCAATAAAAGAGTGATTTATGAATGTCAAGTTTGTATTTAATTTTCATTTAGAATTTTTGTTAAATTATGTAATTTTCAGTGTTCCATAACTTATTATTATTATTATTATTATTATTATTATTATTATTATTATTATTATTATTATTATTATTAGCACCGTGTCTTACTATCTGTTCAGGTTTTACGCACTTACGCTAATGTGTAATGGTAGGGTGATTGTGAGATGAAATGGAGGACCTACAGTTTAACGTGGAATCCGAACCACGGTGGAGGCCTGGCATTCCACACATTCACAAGATGTCTTGTCAGAGGTGAAGGAAGGGTTTGGTGATCAGATAAATCTGTGCCGGGACCGAGGATTGAACCCCGGACCCCCAGCACAGAAGTCTGGCACCTTACCCCTAGACCGCCAGGTCACCTGCCATAACTTCTTTATCCAGAAAGTGAAGAGGAGGAACGCTGTTTTGCGAGTGTGAGGGGCATATTATAGTTTTAATTACTACAACAGTTGGGACCCAAGCAAATATTTAGTTGTAATTTATTGCTATTGATGGTTATACTGAGTTCTATGCCCCTGGGCATGTAGAGGCTCACCACAATGACGTGCAGCGTTATAATGAAGAGTGTTGACTTCCTGAAGTACACAAGGTCATACAGCAGCCCGGCTACAGATGGCCCGATGAAGGCGCCCAGGGAGAACGAGGACAGCCACAGCCCCGAGATGATGCCGTAGGTTGTCATATCGTCGGGGAACCCCTTAGCCCTGGAAGCGGAAAGTTGGGTGTTAAGAGAAGTACCCGTGTAAGGATCAACGAGGCCTGTCTCGGTTAAAGTAATGTCTGGACTTACACTGCGGACTGGAGCGCGTCTATGAAGCAGGGGACCAGGATTAGTGTGATACCTATTCCGTGTATGATCAGGCCTACCACACACATCAAGAGTAAGCTGAAACATTTAACATGTTAATATTGTGTTACTGTCGATATAAACAGCATGCATGTCTTGTTTACCACACGCTCACTCGATATGAAGATACAAGTGTAAAGCTGGGCATATTGGCAGTTTTTCATGTCTGATTTGGTATTTTGAAATGCTTTTAGGGTGGGACAGATGGGGTTGCGATAAAGTCTAGTGTTTTTGGTTTTCAAAATAAATAAAACATTACTCTACAGTAAAAACATAAAGAGTTTAATTTTCTTAACACGTTGAGATCAACAGTTTTTGAATAACTGTCATTAAATTTCAGAACACCCTTGACAGATATTTAAGAAATGTTGAGGTCGTCATGTGGAGAAAATTAAATTCTATGTTTGTACTGGAACAAAATTTCATTTATTTTCACCAAAAGATATTTTCGACATAAAAACTGCAAAAAACACTGGCTTTTCCTCACGTCCTCTTCTATAGCACCTTAAGTCATAAAAAAGTGCCATAAAAATTAGTAGCATTGTTTTAAACAATCGTTATAATTCATAAATAGTCTTCAAATTAATAGATGTATTTAACATTAATTTTTATTTATCTTGCTGTGCACTTGCCGGTTACGTTACCCACATTTGTGTGGAGGAAAAGTTGGAAACCACCCGATCCTGACCGTTAACCTTGATCTTTCTGTCATTGGTCATTTCGTGTGTTATGTCTTAGACCATTCGACCACCGAAGTGGGTTAACTTTCAAACTTTAAATTAAAATCTAAATTTTAAAATAGCTTTAGCTATGATAGATGAAAAATTAAATGATTCAATTTGATATTTATTTAAAAATAGCGTTTGTAGGGAAGGGTTGAATATTGCTATACTCACGGCTCAATGGGTAGATAAGGGAATGGCCCCACCAGAAGGTAACTGATGATAATGAGGGCGCTACCGATGCTAATAAACTTCTTGGGGTAGACTCTAGTGTCGCACAATCTTCCCACCAGGGGTGCTGTGATAGTGTACATGGCTCCACTCAGTACAAACATGACTCCCATCATGACTGGACCGAGATCAAACTGACAAGAGAGGGGAGAGAAAAAAAATCAGAATAAAAGCGTTCCCAAGAGTGTGATGACTCGCGATACATTTTTTCACTCGTATGAAGCTGACAATTTCCGCACATCCATCACAGACTCTGCCTTAAACTAAGAGTGAAGAATTATCTTGAACACAGGATACATCATAGATAGCTCAGTGGTTAGAGCATCGGCGCACTAAGCCAAAGATCTCGGGGTTCAATTCCCGTGTCCAGTTGTCATTTTTTAACTAATTTAAATTAATAGCATATCAAGTTTGACCCCAAATAACTCGTGAACTGTCATGATTTGAAATAATTTAATCACCATTTAATTTATCGCTTATAATATTATACATTTGTTACAATTGTGCAATAAGATTTGTAATGTCGAATGGCCTTCATTTCAAGTGTCTGAAGGACGGGAATTACTTCTGGGAAACTCACAGGGAATTTAAGAAAATAGTGGCAACTCCTGACTTATATTACTGTTAACTTTCAAAAATTAAATCCATTGTCCTTTTGAATTTGCCAGTGATTTTATTTATCCAAAAAGTCATAGGTATTTTTTTTTAAACACAAACAAAATGTTATTGGATTGCAAATAGAGGAATGGTGTATTGAGCCAGTGGCTCATGTTATAACGCTAATTGTCACAGAATGTATCAAGTACTGCTTGCCGTTTTATCAACTTTGTTATGAGATTGTTTTATCTCTGAGGAAGTGCGAGTGATTCGCTCGTAGCGGAACTGGGACTCGCTCAACCCTCGTGCAAAATACACCAGTAAAGACGATATCAGGCTCAAGCTCACCAAACTAATGAGTAACTCTTAACGTGGAAATATATTACATTGTTTATCGTGTTCGTTTCATTAGATTATAGGAGAGCAGTTTGTTCTACAAATTATCAGAAAATAAATGTAAAGAGCACACTAAGAGTTGCCAACAGCTAACTGCGACAACTCTCGGATGGTATGGACACGTAATGAGGATGGAAAAGGAAAGCGTTTAAAGGATAATGATGGAGACGAAGTAAGATATGGAAGGAGCTGATAGCAGCCAGTGAGAGAAGAAAGGAAGCAGGTAAAGGAGGAAGAATGGTGGAAAGACAAATGAAGGTGGAGGCATTTCAATAAACTGATCAGGCCACCGACTGGAAACAGTTGATGATGATGATGTTACATAAGGAGCCCCTTCATTGTCTGAGAAGAAGAGTGGATTATCTTACAGATACATAAATAAAATGTGTGTGGAGTTGTCTCAAACCTTATAAACTAAATTATTATATCTAAAGTACTGTAGGAGAATGATGCCGCTGAAGTATATATGAGAGAAAGACCGCAAGAGATGGCAGGTGTGCAAGTGAGAGGAGAATAATGGAGTAAGGGTGGTGGAAGGGGGAGGTATTTTACTAACCTGTCTCAAGTGGGGCTCCAGTGTCGCCGAGTAGAACCCCATGCTCATGGCTGTGGACATGATGCTGAACGTATCTAGCAACACAGCAGGGACGCTTAAGATGGCCATCAGCTTCCCTAGTGGCAGGAAACGTACAGTAGACTCGCTTAGTTCATGCAGCCGCAAATATGTTCATATCATTCTTTGAATAAACTTCTTTATACGTTTTGAGAAATAGTTGGATACATATCGGGAACATGATAAAACCATGGTGAACATTTGTTTCCTAAACTTTAACTAATTTCAGGACCATGTCCTAGACAACATACTACTTCCAGCGCTTCATAAATATACAAACAGCGCTCTTCTAAAGTATAGGTATAATAATCAAGCTCGAATGGTAACAGGAAAGAGAGGTTTATAAAGGTCCATAAGTCGTAAATTTGTGTTAATGTTTTAATCAAAAATGACCCTCATGTTTTCTCATTTTAAGCGTTTTTCTCGCCCACTCTTTCTTTGATTGCTTTTCCAGACTTCTTCGTCCAGATAATTGCAAGTTCTTTGTTTGTAAACCTTAAAACGTTTGTAAAAGAACTCTTGCTTATGCCAGAACGTCACAGAAAACTACATTTCATCTCGCCGTGAGGTGTGAATTGTTCCTCAATATGACATGACATAATAGTGCAAATTTAACTCTAAGCAGATTACCTAGCCCATGGAATGAACAAGACTAAAGATACGTAACTGTATTTGTGAGGCTTGAATCGGTGAGCAATGTATATCAAGTATTAATATTGTCTATTAAGTGAAGCACTATAGTATTAATATTTATTACATTAATATAAATATCAATTCATGTTCTACTGATGAAGCTCTCACCAACATTTCAATTAAAACCCTCATCTGTACAAAGCTATATTATACAAACCGATTTTCTTAAGAAGAGCCTATCCGACACCTAAAAAAAAGTTAGTAGATATACTTTCATATATTCATAAGTCAAGTCATGTGATCTGAATCCGCCACTTTTAATAGATATTATCAATTACCTATAAAATAATAATAATAAAGTGAAATGTTATCAATGTTAACTAAAATAAAGTTTGTGATTTTTAAAAGATTCTTTCATTGAAATTAGTAGTGTAGAGACCCTCGGTTACCTTGTGGTCGCGGGTCTGCGTTGCCGCCCAGTTTCGGGAGTAGAAGGTAGATTAAAAGACAGTCGAGGGCTAGCGTCCCGCCCATCACAAGGAACGGCAGCTTGTATCCACCTAGCTGATGAACGGAACGTAGTAACACTACAACACTTGTGGTTAGTCATCTTAGTTTTTATTTAGTTTTTTTCACCGCGCCTTTTGCCCGTTCGGCTTATACGCTTATGGACTAATTACACTAGTTGTTTTAGGGATTATGAGGGTTATATTAATAGAAATGTATCCGCATTTGTGTGGAGTGAGTGGAAAACCATTTTGGAAAAAAATAACTCAGTACGCCCGACCGGGATATGAACCTCAATCTCGCCATTATCAGCAGTCCAGTCTATTGTTAAAATGACAACTTAGACTATTTGACCACCAAGGTGGGTTAAATCCTTTAATTAAATTCGGGTTTCCTTTAGAAAAGTTAATTTCATCCTTTGCTAAGAGACAATAAACAATAATAGGGATTTTTTTTACCCCCAAAAACACTAATTTTATTACTCGGCTAGTGGAATATGTTTGGTTTACACCACTCTCTGTTGGGAGTTTAAAAATATGTTTGTCAAATTCATATTAGGTCTATATCTTATCCTGTAAACCTTTTCAAATTCTTAATCTTGGCTTTGGGAACGCTATTATTTGCATGTCTATCTCTGTTGCATATAGTTGAGGAAGTGGTTTGACCTTGTAAGGTGCTCGGTGCTAGAGTAGTTGACCTTGAGAAGAATATTTTCTTAAATGATTACTGTAGCGTGTCAGCTAGTTTAATAGCCTGACAACAAACATTATCAAATAAACCAAAAGCCATAGCTCAAAAACGACATTCGGATATTTTAATAAATATTGAAAAGTATTTGTTCGACTTCATAATCATAACTTAATATATGTTGATGGTTATATTTTTTTAACATTGCATCTTACTACTCGTTCAGGTTATACACTTACGTACTAATTACTCCAATAGTTTTAAGGATTAGGGAGATTATATTTAGAGGAAATGTGCCTGCATTTGTGTGGAGGGAGAGTGAATTTTTTTTTTAAACACTCTTGGTACACTTGACCAGTCTGACACCTTAGCTTGGTCAGTAGAGTGCTTGCTTACTGAGACAAGGGTCCCGGGTTCGATTCTCAGCATGGCTGAAAATTTATCATCGTGATGAAAATATGGGTTTACCCTTTCACAATGATAAATTGACATCTGGGGACTGGATGTTGTGCCTGTCCTAGTCTCAGGTTAGATTATAAGGGATATGAAGCTACGATAGTCGGTAGTGGAGAATATATGGACCAAGGCTGGAAACTGTTATGGATGTAAAGTAAAATACACTTGACCTAGATTAAAACCTCAATATCCCTGTTATCGGCGGTCTAAGTCAACTGTGAGAGTAGCACGTTAGACCACACAACTACTGAAGGGGGAGGGAGGGCGGCTCTGTTCTTGTCTTAGTTTCCATTTGTATTTGTTTATTTTTAGAAGTATTAATATTTTCACCAGCTTTGGTGGTCGCACGGCCTAAGGCATCACACTCACAATTGATTGGATTGGCGACGGCAGGCAGGGTTCATATCTCAGTCGGATGTATCGAGGGTTGTTTAATGTTTACCTAAATGGTGTTTCGCTCTCTCGCTATGTAAATGCGGGTAAAATTTATCTAAATTTAACCTCTCACATCCCTAATATGGTGAAGTTAGTCCAAATCTGTATTATCCCAAAGGTAGTGGGACATAGGGACAAAAGAGAATATTTTGGGGTAGCGTGCACTTTCTGGACTGAGTGATTATATCAGAACAAGACTGACTTACTAACTAACTTAATTATAGAACACACATAACATCCAGTAGCCCAACTGCTAAGTAGTTACTGTGTAGAGGAAGCCCTCGGCCCCCAATGATAAACTTTTTGGCCATGCTGGTAACTGAACCAGCCTCTTTAATTCATTAGGTGGACGCGCTACCGATTGAGCCGAGATGTCCGACTTTAGTTGTAATATATTGAATACAGTAATACTCACAGAAAATAATAATCCTCCAATCATTGGGCCGACAATGTAGCCCATGCCATAGAAAATTTCCAAAGTCGCCTAGAACAAAAAGGAAACACTTTAACGATAGATTTTACTCTGTCCCTAATATTTACAGAACTGCTATTCTAGCTTATTCCTAACAAGGTTCACAAAGCTTTGTTTTTATGTCTTCACTTAAGTTAAACGGCGCTGCATTTCCTTAAATACCACCCTCCTCATTCTGCCCAATTATATTAATTAATTTACCAACTTTTGTTAGTTTATCTAACTCCACAGGTAGAACTATCAACACCAAGCTCATGTGCTAGTTTATCTAACACCACAGGTAGAACTATCGACACCAAGATCATGTGCTAGTTTATCTAACACCACAGGTAGAAACTATCGACACCAAGGTTTGGTGCAGTTCATTGCTGGAGGACTACTTACAAATGTTACAGCCACTTTGTCCGGAAACATCTCGGCAGTGATCGCGAATGCTGCGACTGTAGCAGCCGATGCTCCCATGGACTCGATTATTCTTATCAAGAAGGAGAGGCTGATGAAGATTATGTGTCCATCGAGAAGATCCAGCAGGCTGGCCACATAAACACAGCTTTAGCAGGCTGGCCACATAAACACAGCTTTAGCAGGCTGGCCACATAAACACAGCCTATGCATATTGTATTTTCTGTAGATCCACTTTGTAAGATTTCCAGATATAGTTTGGACATGATAGCCATTTTGAAAGAAAATGGCAGCTATAGGACACTTTTTTTTAGTCTACCCAGAGCTCTAGCTCCTAAACTATGGGAAGCCAGGTTGAAACCAGGAATAATATTATATTCGTCATTTTTGTTTTATATTTAACAAATTGTCTTTTCTATAGTAAGAAAATTTATAATCGCATATTCAATTCCTTTAACACTGAATATATGCTAGAAAACACATCCTGTGCGAAAAATGGGTAATTAATTAGTATTATATGCTGTAAACAGGGAAATTGGGGTTCAAACCCCAGTCAGGTGTACTGAGTGCCGTCTATCCTAAATGGTTTCCCACTCTCCTTCCACGCAAATGCGGGTAAATTACCTCTAAAAGGCGTCCTTACTATCCCTACTCCATTAGAGTAATTATCATATATATGTGTGTAACCTAAAGAGGTAGTGATATGCGATTAAAAAAAAAGGTATTATTTTTATAAAAAGTGGTGACCTGGCGGTCTAGGGGTAAGGTGTCAGACTTCTGTGCTGGCGGCCGGGGTTCAATCCTCGGTCCTGGCACAGATTTATCTGATTACCAAACCCTTCCTTCACCTCTGACAAGACATCTTGTGAATGTGAGGAATGCCAGGCCTCCACCGTGGTTCGGATCCCACGTTAAACTGTAGGTCCTCCATTTCATCTCACAATCACCCTACCATTACACATTAGCGTAAGTGCGTGTAACCCGAACGGGTGGTAAGACGCGGTGCTAATAGTAATTGATAAAAAGTGAACCATGCTATAAATGTTGATACACTTTTGGGCGTTGACACGTACCCAAACAGCATGCAGCAGACTCCAGCTATGAACATGCCGATATTTAGAACGGTCTTGGGTCCCATCTTGTCCATCTAAATGAAGAGAACACGTAGTTAAGGGAACAAACACACACATTATTTGAACTATATTCATTACTCGCAAGTTATGACTCTCCCAGTGGCGGCTTGCGGAGCGTTGTGAACTGGGCCACGGTTTTTAACAACATTTCATGTTTTAATGAATCAAATAGCCGAAGCTATCATTTATGCATTTTAGTGAGGATAATACCATTTAGATATCATTTTCTGAAAATTGAAAAACGACACCTGGACACGGTAATCGAACCCGGGCGTATTAAGCCGAAGGTCCTGGGTTCGATTCCCGTCTCCAGGTGTCGTTTTTCAATTTTCAGAACATGATATTTCAGGTTTTGTTTCTAAACCTAGATTCTTGTCCACAGAAAAGCAATGATCATAGATTCATCTGCTTAGTTTATGTGGGATTGGTTGAATACAACAGATTAAAACCGTAATTAACGAGTACAGGCTTGTCAAGAAGATCTGACGATGATATGCGTGAGATGCAAGTATTATGTAATGGTTTGGAAATTAGTATAAACTATGCAACAGCAAAATTTACTCTCTTTTTTTTCTTTTTCACGCCGCACATTGGTGTCCTTGATACTTTATAGTTAGAGTGGTCAATGCCAAGTCCAGAGGGCCCTGGTTCAGTTCCATACATATATATATATTTGTAAACAGGTTTATCCTGCTCTCTATTTAATAAATATCCAGGCACTGTGCTTAACTATGCACTAACAGTAGTACTGTACTAGGTTAAGCTAGTTTCTAACTTGTGGACCTAGTACAAAGTGCCTCTTTAAAACATGCACATTAAATAAATAACCCAATATATTCACAATGGAGGTCACATGGTCTAACTCGCCATCACGGCGCCGTATTGAACTGCCGATGACCGGGATATCGTGGTTATAATCCTGCTCGGGGTGCAATGAGGGAGGTTTTTTACTTAAATGATTTTTCCACTTTCCCTTCACACAAATTCGGCTACACTTCCTCTAAATGCAAACTTCCTTTTCTCTAACAAAGTTATGTGATCATTTCATTTGCGTACAACCCCGACGAGAAGCGACAGAAAAGACCAACCAGAAATCTCCTTGCCGAATCATAAGACGATGTTGAGAACGAAAGATATGTTTTAGAGGAGGTACTGAAGTACTAGAAGCTAAACATGGACGAAGAGATATTCAAGTATAAAACTGGCAGCAGAGATGAAGAGGTTCCTGAGAGGCGTTGAGATTGTAGCAAGAAGAAACACTGATGAGAAAAAGGTTGCTGTGGTTTAGTCATGTGATGAGAATGAAGAGGAACAAAGAGAAGGTTAGAAGACCACGGACAAGATGGAAGGACTAAGGACATGGAAGATAAAGGAGTGGACTGGAGACACATGGCTGAAGGCGGAGTTTGGAGAGATCGACAGGAATGGAAGATGTGCCAGACGACCTGCAAATGATGATGAGGGATGTGTGTCGAAATTAAAGTTGGTTCAGGTGCGCAGCAGTATTATGCTTGAGGAGGCCCTGGCTAACTATTATTGTTCGGCGTTATTATGAACTCTGTGAAATACTTACATATTTCCCCAACAATGGACTGACAAGGAAAGAGACAAGCTCGAAGATCCCGAACACCAGCCCATGCTCCGTGGCTGAAACCCCCTTGGACTCTGCCTGCGAACAAACATTAGTACAATATAGTTTTAGGATTAGTGTAGTGCATACATGTCAAATTCAGTTTATATTACTGGCAAAATTCAAAACACTGAGAAGGCAGGCAGTATTAAATTTGTGTCACTATTTTAAGTTAAAAAAACACATAAAATTGGCTACAAAAAATATGATTTGATAATTATTATGAGTTTCAATGCGGTTTTGAAGGGGATGTCTAATTTTAAGAAGACATTTTTACTAACACACTTTTCTACCAGTATGCTGGCTAGAATTTTCTTAAATCTAATTCATCCAAGGGAACCGGATATGAAATGTGAATTTCAAGGAACTGTGCCAGCCCCTAACTTTACAAGAGTAAAATTCCAAATTAATGTTTTCGAGTTTGAGATAAGTTGATGAAGTAGTAACGTCTGATGTTTCACCGGTAATTGCGACAACCAACATCTTGGACGAGGGATTGAACAAGTTGTGGGGATGAGAATTTTAAGTAAATTTATAGACTTTACTGGTAATTCCACTCGACTTGGCCCTGACTGAGTCGGCCGGAATTACCAATTAAAGTCTATAAATGGACCTCAAATTCTCGTCCATGCAACTTAAATGACGGTTGTTGCAACTACCTGTCAAACATTAGAAGTTACTATTTCTTCACTTTGTCACAAACCCAAAACACATTAGTTATAATTCACACACTGACTGTGAAAGCCTCCAAAACAAATTTTTAAGATTAGTTCACTAAAATAGACAATTTACTACTACTCCAGCAAATACTTGTTATTGAATTATTTTTGAAATATACAATCAAGAGTATTTAACTTACCTGATTAAATCTTTAAATAAATTATTAAACTCAATATTTACCATTTAAAGAAAGGTTTTTTAATTTTTTATCTATATGATATGTATTCCTTTCCCTGTATTCTAGATTTATTTGTGTTTGTATGACATAAAGATGCTTGTACAAGTGTGCTGTCTCACCTCCTTAGGGTAGAAGGGAGCTTGAATGGACACACAGATAGCGCAGGCAAAGTGAACGCTACCGACGCAAAACAGATTAACCCACTGGCCGCGCGTCAACTTGGTGGCTTCGCTGCTGGACGTCTTCTCTGTGCCAGCCATCTTGGCTAGCCGGAGTGATTAAAATGTCCTTCCTTGGCAACCAAATACACTGTTACTTTCTTGTTAGCATTCGTGTGATAACCTATTAGTTTATTAAATCTGTGCATTTTATTTTTATGCACTTTGTTAGAACTATACGCCTACATGCATAGATTTGGTTAATTTCAATAACCTATTACATGGTCTTATGCATTGGTTCCCAACCTTTTCTAATCCCGCGCCTACTTGTGAGAATTTGGATGCTGGCTCCACTCCCCCCACCCCAGCCCCATCCACCCATCTCTCAAAGTTGAAATCAACAATAATAACCTTACATGATCAAAATAAGTAATTTTTATGAATATGTGTAAGTACGAGCAAGGGCACCCGTGTGTGTTTTCTAAATTGGGGGGGTAGGTGACCTGGCGGTCTAGGGGTAAGGTGTCAGACTACTACTGTGCTGGCGGCCGGGGTTCAATCCTCAGTCCCGGCACAGATTTATCTGATTACCAAACCCTTCCTTCACCTCTGACAAGACATCTTGTGAATGTGGGGAATGCCAGGCCTCCACCGTGGTTCGGATTCCACTTTAAACTGTAGGTCCTTCATTTCATGTCACAATCACCCTTCCATTACACATTAACGTAAGTGCGTATAACCCGAANTCTAATAATAATAATAATAAATGGGGGGGAGGGAGATTGGAGTCCCATCTGCTGGGGGTTATGGCACTCCCCCCCCCCCTCTTCGAGACAAAATTTTAGGAATTTAACATCTTGGGAAGACATTTTATAACCTTTGAATATAATTCTGAGCTAAGTTTATGAATTTCATGAGCAAATTTTTGCGTTTCTGAAACATTAACAAAAAATATAAAATGGAGTGGTAGCCAAACCCATTGAAAAATAAAACATATTTTCCTTAATTCTATTGAAAAGAACCGAATGAAAAGAAAACTGGTAAAGAAGGAATGGGAGAAAAACTATATTTTATCATTTTTATCTTTAACTCAGATATTGATGATTCAAAGTGTTAATAGAAAATTACAGCCACATCCCAAATACACAATTATATTTTTTAAATTATAAAAAAAGTCAATATTGCAGAGTGATAATGGAGCCTGAAGTACGCCCCCCCATCACCCATTTATGAGTACTTGTTTCATGGCACGACTTACAATCCTTATGAATAAAGCACACGTTAAGGCATAACTTAGGATGAATGTTTATAAACATGAGTGATTAAACCTATTGTCAAAATTATAGAACACGCATATTAAAATAAATTTAAGACCCTTTTGTTAAATATTTTGTCACCTGTTATTATTAACATTGTTGTAATAGTCATACAAAGACAAATGTACTGAAAGTTTTATTAATCAAGAAATATCTATAGATGAAATTACTGTTTTGGGTGTGAGCTCGTCCTAATAATTTGATATCGGTAAAATAATTGTTGTACCTTTGGCTTTGACTCCTTCATAAATAGCTAAAGTACGCTAATTAGTAAAAACAAATTGACTGCAATAAAATGCTCCAATACAGATTACTTCATGGGAAGCTTCTTTGACATTGTTAATTAATATTTAAATAAATTTGTCAATCTAAATTACAAATTTTGCTCCTAAAGAATAAAAAAAAGTATAATATATTTTTAAAATACTGTTATGAAGCCGACTCCAACCAGAATCGCTTACGACCCCGCAGCCCTGGTTGTAGGTGGATGTGTAACCATTAACGCCGCAAGCTGTTTCAAAACTGCCACTTGTATCCTGCCCCAACACTGGCGCTTAGGCTACGGTTTATCTAGGAGCAAACCGTCGACCAAACCCGGCCACGAATCCAACCCGAGGGAAGTGTTATGGTAGGACCAAGGACTCTTATCCTTCAGTTTCCTGTGATATCACATTTCCTCTTAGAACCAGAAATGTCCAAACCGTGAGTCACTTGCCTTTCACATGTGTTAGGGGTGCCACAGTTTGACAGCGTACTCTAATTTACAAAGATGCCCTCCCAATGTTTCTTGGGGTATGATGAGCTAGTTTTGGCCCCACCCTGGAATTTATGCTAGTATGCCCTTGGGCACAAACCGATATAATAATAATAATAATATTTAGCACCGTGTCTTACTACCCGTCCAGATTATACTCTTTAAGTACTAATTACGTTAATGGATTAGGAATTGGGAAGGTTGAATTAGAGGAAGTGAACTCGCATTTGCGTGGAGGTAGAGTGGAAAACCATTTAGGAAAAACCACCCCCAGTTCACCCGACCGAGGTTCGAACCTCTATCTCCCCGTCCTCAGCAGTCGAGCTCAACACGGCAAGCGCGTTAGCCAACTACGCCACCGAGGCGGGTCAAACCGATATACACCAGATACGCAGCCTCCAGGGTAAAGAGTCTTTCAACACGGGGATCGCTATGTGCAGTCCTTTATAACAACATCGCTATCAAGTGGGTTCATTTTAAAAATGGTTTAACTAGAGCTCGGACAAAAGAAAAATTATCTTCTAGTATCAATCAGTTGTCTACCATTGTCTTTGAAACTGTCTTTCCAGCATGTGGCCTTTACGACGAACATGTTGAAAGTGATTTGTTTATAAATATCTCACTTGGAAGTGCTGCTCTCACCGAGGAGTGCAACTAGCGGTCCCCAGTGCCCGAGGACTGAACCTGCCTCAAAGAAGCGCAGTGGAACTCCCGGGTAGCTATCGGAAAGGTAGCATTTCAGGAGTAATCTAACCACATTCGTGTGGAAAACCATTTAGGGAAAACAGTATTTTAACAGAGACTAGATTAAATTTAAATTAATTTTAAAGATTAAATGGCATTACAAACTAACCATGGATAAATTCAGATATGTCGACATTAAATAATATTGAGTGCTTTGTTGTTTATAAACACCATTTGCTTTACCAAGATATTCTTAATGGATAATTTAAAAATTAAAAGTAGTTTATTTGACAACAACAAAAAACCTTATCTTTGACTTAGACTTTGTTTCACATTTTTAACGCTTCCTTCGCTTCAACTTTACATTTAGAACGCGACATTTTACTGTTTTGTTTAGTAGTATTTTTTGGCATTTTCTATCCAAGTTGAGGTCTGCCAGTCAACGGTAAGTACTGGCGCCATAGTAGGTAGGTTTGATGATGGCAAGTTCATCGGAGTATGTTTCTAAACAGAGCAGGTACAGTTGTCGTTGAAGAGAGGACAGTCACTTGCACTCCTCTGCCAACACTATTGCGGCTACACTTAATCTAACATTAACCTCCTCCTCCTTATCCTTTAGATTAAGTAATTTTAATAAACCACGAGGTTAATGGTAATAACACATTTTAAATTGTTAATATTTCCCAAATGTCGTTACCACTGGTACAAACATTGTGTACCAAAGTAACAAAAAATATAAACTGAAGGTCCAAAAGTAAGTTAAGTTGATTATAACTTTGATAGGAAGAATCTCTTTTTTTTTAAATGTAGATTTTTTTGTGGCCAACATTGAAAATTATTATTATTAGCACCGCGTCTTACTACCCGTTCGGGATACACGCACTTACGCTAATGTGTAATGGTAGGGTGATTGTGAGATGAAATGGAGGACC
>CABFOV010002388.1:47388-86446 GCA_902141375.1 Timema poppense
CCCCAACCCCTCTTACTACTACACTGATCCCAACCAGATGTTTTAGTCCTAACCAGTTTCCCCACTCTTCCTCCAGGCAAATGCGAACACATTTCCTTTAAATCATACCTTACATTTCTCTACTCCTTTAGCGTAAAACAATTTTCGCCGCATTTTACTACTCGTCCACATATAATAATTACACCGAGGAGGGTTGAATTTTAGAAAGAAATGTATCCGAATTCGTGGGGTGGAAAACCACCGGAGAAAAAAATAACCTCAGTACACCTAATTGGGCTTCGAACCCCGATTTCTCCGTCCACCCCGATGCAGGTTTATTGGGTTATGTACACTTTCAAAACACACACCTTTTATATTAGTACCCCGACTTACTAACTACAGGAGTTGTGCACTAAGTTAAGCTACAGTGGCCCCATGGCTTCTTTGGTGCTGACTGACAGCTCACAGCTGACAGTCAACATTTAGGTATATACCTAAATTTAGACTGCCAGAAGTGACAGCTGCTAAACATGTTTTTGCAGGTCATATGGTTCGTCGTAGTGATACATAATTTGGTCTGGTAACTTTTCAAAGCCGTCAGCACCAGAGAAGCCATGGGGCTACTGTAGCTTAACTTAGTGCACAACTCCTAGTAGTATAAACCGGACGGTTAGTAAGCCGCGTTGGGTTGTGGGGAACTATATCTTATTCTCATTCTACATACATTCTGGGATAGTTCGTTGTGTTTTGTTTGTGTCTTTCTGCCAGAGTCCTACTATATATGGCAGGGAAATAAAATATATTGTATATGGTTCTTTGTGTTAAAATCTGGCTGTAGCTGGATTATGATGCTAAATGTGTATATATATTCCATTCACGGCCAGTTGAATCTCTTCTTGGCTGGCTCGTAAGTTGCTTGTTTGTTGTGCTTCATGCAAATTGCAAGCAGTCGAGCATTAATAGTTATTGGTTATGGTTCTTGTCCCAGTAAACATTTTAAGGTAACTACAATAAACTTAGTCGGCAAGCAACTGTCAAAAGAGTTTCGTAACCAAAAGGAACCTAAACAAAAACTGTACAGATGTTATATAGTTTAACCGCTTACATTTCATATTTGAATATAACACCTTCCTATAATCATTTTAATGACTATAAAATTTAAATATATAACCTCAACAAGCATTGTGATTCCACACGACCTTGCATATTGGAAACCCTTGGTTTTTGTCGGAGGGCTGTAAAGCAGTCCTTGGGTCTTGGGGAAAGGGCTAAGTTGGGTAGATTTTTCTTGGGAAGGGGATGGGGGTGGAATGGAAAATTCCTACCAGTGACGTAACCGACTCGTTGCAAGAACTCAAAACAGCCCTGCCGCTGGAGATGGGTTTTACAGGAGTCCGACTAGGCACAGTGCCAAGGGCCTACGAACTCTTTAGGGTTTACCAACCTTTTACGATCTACAATAATTCATTTGGAAATATTTATTTTTATATTTGAATGACAAAAACAATAATTTAAGTCGTCACGTTTCTCAACAGCCTTAATAATACAATCACAAACACAGTAGTGTAAGTTTAGTATAATTATACTTTCGGTTTAATGTTTAAATGTTCACTTTGTGACATGTTGTATATTCAAATTCAGAAGTTATTGTGTGGTGACCTGGTGGTCAAGGGGTAAGCTGTTGAACTTCTTTGCTGGGGGTCCGGGGTTCAATCCTCGGTCCCGGCACAGATTTATCTGATCACCAAACCCTTCCTTCACCTCTGACAAGACGTGTATTAATCACAACTTGTGAATGTGTGAAATGCCAGGCCTCCACCGTGGTTCGGATCCCACGTTAAAAACTGTAAGTCCTCCATTTCATCTCACAATCACCCTACCATTACACATTAGCGTAAGTGCGTATAACCCGAACGGGTAGTAAGACGCGATGCCATTGTTGAGTAAAAATATCGGCCACAAAGACTTTTAGAAATAAAAGTGCCTATGGCCTATGAAGGTCTTAAAACGGCCCTGCAGTAGAGGATTAAAAAATAGCATGTAATGTCGCGAAATGAAGACCATTTCGTGTCTAAAGTCGTATAAAAATATGACATTCGTGAATTTACCATTATTTTGTTTATATCGGGGGGTGGAGGGGCTACTTATTCCCATTGAGCGAGTGATGGATTGTTAATCTTGTAAGCTTGTCACATTGTCATTGTTGGGTCGGTAGATAAGCTTGTTTCAACTGCTGGTAGGGACGGGCAAGGCTATTGTAGCGAAAGAAATGACAAGGAAATAGACAAACTGAAACTATAAATGTGATAATATGTTATTATGTAGAGGTAGGGCATAGTAATTTTTAAAGGGTCCTTTCGATGGCTTACTATTTATCTGAGAAGTCTTGAGACTTGGAGTATTCTTTCAGGAAATGTCCCCGAAGATCGGTAACGGATGGTCCTGTTCGTATAAGTTACTGTGAACGGACAGAATTAAAGGTGGCCGTATTTCGATTGTTTTATTGACCTGTAAATATTCTACACAGGTACCTTTAGCAACATTGGTTTATGCCATACGGTATGATTAGTGATGTCACAGGCCAATAAGATCGTCAGCTTCGACCGACACTTAATGCTTGTAACTACTCTATGACAAACACACATCTTCCTTCAACTCTCTTCTTACCATGCTATGCTTTCTCCCACCACCCCTGTCCTCCATGCTATGCTTTCTCCCGCCATCCGTCCTACCATGCTATGCTTTCTCCCACCACCCCTGTCCTCCATGCTATGCTTTCTCCCGCCATCCCTGTCCTACCATGCTATAGCTTTCTCCCACCACCCCTGTCCTCCATGCTATGCTTTCTCCCACCACCCCTGCATTACCATGCTATGCTTTCTCCCACTACCCATGCCCTACCATGCTATGTTTTCTCCCATCAGCCCCATATTACCATGCTATGTCTCTCTTAACTAGCTATGCTATTTGCAATCAAATTAAAGGATGACCCACATTGGTGGCCACATGGTCTAAGGCGCTATTCTCACAATAAACTAGACTGCCGAGGACCGTGAGATCACGGTTGCTAAATGGGTTTCCACTCTACCTCCATGCAAGTACAGATACATTTCCTCTAAATTTGACCTTCTTCATCCTTAACTCATTAACATGATTAGTACATTTGCTTATAAACTGAACAGTTGGTAAGACATAGTGCTAAAAACAAAAGAATATACAACTCACTTTTTTTATAGTACTGTTGGTGGTGACCTGGAGGTCTAGGGGTAAGGTGTCAGGGGTTCAATCCTCGGTCCCGGCACAGATTTATCTGATTGCCAAACCCTTCCTTCACCTCTGACAAGACATCTTGTGAACGTGGGGAATGGCAGGCCTCCACCGTGGTTCGGATCCCACGTTAAACTGTAGGTCCTCCATTTCATCTCACAATCACCCTACCATTACACATTAGCGTAAATGCGTATAACCCGAACGGGTAGTAAGACGCGGTGATAATAGTAGTAATAATAATATAGTACTGTAGAAACAAAGCTACAGTAGTATTCCGGTAAGGAGAAGCGTATCCAAGTCTCATAAAAGCTACTCGATATACTTTCATGTATTCATACAGCAAGTCATCTGATCTGCAGCTGTCACTAGTGACGGATATTATCAGTACCTATTAAATAATAATAATTATTATTATATGTTATCATTATTGTTGGCAACAAAAAATGTTTGTATTGTCAAAGAAGTTTCCTTCTGTAGTTGAGAAAATATCTTTTAGAAAACAAGGACATATTTTTAACATCCAAAATGATAACATTTTCTTAGTCATATATTATTATTAATGTGTTATGTTAAAAGGTATTGGTCATCCATATCACGTGATATGACATATGTGAAAAGTAAATCTATTATCCAGCTGTCATAAAAGATTGTGAAATTGAAAATGGGGCTACAGTAAAATGCTCTTGTACAGTCCGGCTCTTAAAGGGAAGACACCTGGTGTTAGTTTTCTAAACACGACTACCGTGGTTAGGTCAAGGAGACCAGGATGATAGAGTGAAGGTCGCTCAGTTTAGCTGGCAGCGGTCACTAGGAAGACGCCACTACTTCTTGTTACCTTGGTCGGTATAGAGGGGGGGAGGGTTATCACTGTGTGATCGATCAACGGTAAAAGGAGAATGAAACATATTTGAGTGATCTTTTTTTTTAAAAAAAAAAAAAGTGTTAATGCAGATTTGTTAAAATACTGATCTTTTGTAAGTTTATCAATATTATAGTAGGACCTACTGATAAGTAGTTAGTAGCTGTAAGCTATAAAATATATTGAAAGTCAATTTTCTTACAAACGGACTTATATGACAGCTAGAAAAGTTACTAGATTGACTTTCATGTATTCATACATCAAGTCATGTGATAGATATCAATACTTATAAGATAACAATTATAATATAACCCGCTTCGGTTGCCGCGTGGTCTAACACGCTACTCTGGCAGTGGACTAGCTTGCCGATGACGAGGAGATCCAGGTTTGAATCTTGGTCGGGTGTACCGAGTGTGGTTTTTCCACTCTCCCTCCAAGAAAATGTGGATACACTTTCTTTAACATGCCTAATCTCTAAAACCATTGGTGTAAACAGTATATAACCCAAACGGGTATTAAGAGGTAGTGATGATTATAATGGTAAGTCTTATTTATTTACTTATTTAGCACTGCGTATTACTACCCATTCAGGTTATATGCTTAAAAATAACTAATTATGCTAATGGGCTAGGAATTGGGAAGGTTGAATTTGGAGGAAATGAACCCAAACTTGTGTGGAAGGAGAGTAGAAAACCATTTAGGAAAAACCGCCGCCAGTTCACCTGAATGAGATTCGAACCTCGATCTCCCAATCCTCGGCGGTCTAGCTCAACACAAACCTAGCGCGTTAGCTAACTACACCATTGAGGCAGGTAATATAATAGTAAAATACAATTAATATTGACCACATAAAAAAAGTTTGTTCCTTCTATAATGGTGCTCCTAATGTCCATTTATAAGAAAATGTAGGCATGTAATTATATATTAAATAATATCTGGTCGATCAAATACTCAACAGCTGAATCAACCAAAATATAAAAAGTGGCAGCTTAGAACAATTATTATTCTGTGAAACGGGTTCACTGGGACAAGACGGTGCCCAGTTATGGTAGGACCCAAGTTAAAGGTCAACCAGTTTGCAAATCGCCTACAGTCAGCTACAAAAACTTGGACACAAAGAAACAAAACACATGGGATCTCAACGAACTCTCGTGGTTTGGTGAAGGCCACGAGGTTAAAGCCTGAGCTGGGGGCTACAGTCCAAGTTTTATTAGGAGGTTATTTTAGAATATTCAAACACATTTTACATGTGGTAAAATTTTAATCGTTAGTAGTGATCACAGGTCCTGAGTTCAACTCCCAGCTTTTTTAAGATTTTTCAGTGAAGCAGCGAGTCTGGAACAAGGTCAAATGAGGAGCTACTTGAATAAATAAGTAGCAGCTCCGGTCTAGAAAAGTGAGATTAGAGACTGGAGGGTTTGTTGTGCTGACTACGTGACACCCTATATCCACATATGTTGGCACTATCTTTGCTAACAGTGGTGACCACTCCTTCAGTATAGCTCACTTACGCCATGGAGTTTTTTTTAAATATAACAATTAGGCCTAACTAGAGTTGGGACGACTCCATTATTTTACAAATACAACTCTCAATTTTTACCTTTAAATCCAGAAACTCAAATCCAAATCTTGGAAAAAATTATGAACATGAGGAAATATAAATATAATAGAATAATATAAAATACAAAGAGTAACTAAATGATAAAATTCTTTCTTATAATCCATTCATTAGAATATTCATACATACAAACCTCAAATCTCACTTGAAAAATTGAAAGAAAAAAAAAGATTCTTTAAAAATTGAGTCTCAACAAAAATTTTCTCAACTCCTCGAATCTTGTATATCCTTAAGGATTTGAGGGATTCAGGGTCCCATCCTTATAAATAACGTAATTATTATCATTAGTGTAGGCAACGGATACCGGATTTTCAATACATTAATTTCCAGTATTTCTCCATCGAGACAATCCCACCTGTCCTCGCCTCTGGGAAGATGGGCGGTAGCACCACGTCACAACCTTGTCACATTTATAAGTTATGTCACAAATTTATCTTGATTTCATAAGGATTATATTTGATAACTAATCGTGAAATTCCAAACACTAGACTACACACAAAACTAAACATCTGCTTCCACAAATAAAGTTGAACAATACATTATACTAAATGTATTATTTAATAAAACATTTCTCATAAAAACACTATATAATATATATAATTTGTTTTTTTACAAATACACAATAACCATTATTGTTCACATGATAAGTCCACCCGGTAATAAATATAGTTTGACGGCCGGGGTTCGGTCGTGGACGATTCGTCCAACGGGTCAAAGTCTTATGACCAGAACAAGATGCTTCCCGCCATTATGACGCAACAAAACGCTACATAAGGACTCTTCCTTTCTCCGATTCGAGCACATTTCCAAAATGTTCCAAGTAATCTGAAATACAATCAACAGTGAAAGATGGTCAAGCACAATATGGCAATTACAGAAATGCGGTTATAACATCACTCACTTTACATGCTATCAACAAAATATAATTTTATTGTTTAAATTTCACTAACTTAAATCCCTCAATCTGGCTTTTGATTAATCTGAACAGAGGTTAACTTTTTTTTTTTGTTTACTTACTACATAGGCTAGTATATTATATTAAACAAAGACGAAAGCAAAACATCTTCATTAAATAATATTTAAAAAAAAAAACGAGCATCAAAAGTTCACAAAAGAATATTCTTCAAAACTTGTCCTGTCGTCCACCTTTAGGTATTACTTGCTCAACCAATCGAGTAACACTTGGTTCATTTCCAGTTTAGTTCAATTTTAAATCATATTACAATTTTGTGAGTAACATACCATGTCTAATACATAACTTTTCTACGCTAGATGTACAGTATTATTTTTATTTTATTTTAGATGTTATTTTCGGTAATCCAGACTTTCCCTTCCATCCTTCTATTTAATCTGGATTATGGAGGTTTACTGTATTTTATTGAAAAATAGGGCTAACCCACTTTCCTGTAAGTTACATTTTGATTACCGGTACTCCAAAAGATAACTATGAATATCGTGAGAACATTTTGTACCACGACTATCACCTACTATGTACATTATATCACTTGAACAACATAGATTTAACAGTTTGATCGTCAAACAACCAAATGTTTTTTTATCATTTACTTTAGATTTAAAAATGACATCTAGACACACGAATTGAACCCGGGCACCTTTGTATTATAAAGCCAATGATCTAACCGCAGCTATTCAGGAGTCATTCTGTGACCAGAATATGCCAAAAGTCCTGAGTTTGATTCTCGTATCCAATGATATTTAGATGCAGCTACAACCGTAATAAACAAATATAATAGTTTGGCTGTTTAACCCACGGTAAAAGTTAATATACCACTTCATCCCCCAATAGCTGACAAAAGAGAGAAACAAAAAAAGAAAATTCAGGAGTGCCAACTACAAACATGTTGAATCTATACCTTCATTACTATCATAATATGAGTGAAATGTTTGCTACACATGAATCAGAGCTATCGGAACTCTTTCCGGTCCACCCTGCGGTCGCCGAGACGTAGATCTAGACTGTACTGATGCTACATACCCTACTTTATTCCTGTCCAGTAGACTCGGGAATATCGACCGTATGTATGCACACGTGCATATGAGCAGAAGAATCACGGTCAACAAACTTTGGAAATTGAATAATGCAGACTGAAACCAAAATTGAAAACATAAAAAGTACTAGAGCCTACAGCACATATAGTATAATAGTAAAGTAGTAGGTAGGCTACAGTAGTCATTTAGTAGTTATTGATTTACAACAAACAGTCAAATTTTCATAAGGGCCTTTTAGAAAAAAAAAAAAACTTTTTCCCTCGGTCCATTGATAACATTTTACAACATTATTATTTTTATTTTGTAGGAAATAGTTATATCTATCATAAGTGACAGCTGCCACATGACCTGACATATGAAACTGTCAAATCAATTCTAATAGCTTCGCTAGCCATAGGATTAGGTTCTTCCTATGAAAATTGAACTGTATGTAACATTTCCATACTTGATTCCAAGGATAGCAAGCGGGGGTGTATTGGCCTACACATCATCTGAAGAGCGAGACACAGACGACGCTTGCGTACGTGATTTCACCACACCCACGGAAAGGAAGAAAATATTTTGGAAAGTTAATACTATAGTAATAATAATTAGACTTCGGGTTATACGCTTAAGTACTAATTATGCTAATGGGTTAGTTTATTGGGAAAGTTGAATATGAAGTTAACCCACATTTGCGTGGAGGGAGAGTGGAAAACCATTTAGGAAAAAACCCTCCCACTTCACCCAGTGTGTTCGAAACTCGATCTCTCCTGCCACCGGCAGTCTAGCTCAACACGAAACTAGCGCGTTAGCTAACTATTCTAAAGAGGCGGTTTATTGAAAAGTTATATTATTACTACCCGTTCGGGTTGTATGCACTTACGCTAATGTGTAATGGTAGGGTGATTGTGAGATGAAATGGAGGACCTACAGAAGGCCTGGCATTCCCCACATTCACAAGATGACTTGTCAGAGGTGAAGGAAGGGTTTGGTAATCAGATAAATCTGTGCCGGGATCGAGGAATGAACTCCGGACCCCCAGCATAAAAGTCAGACACCTTACCCCCTAGACCACCAGGTCACCGAAAAGTTATAATTCTTGACTTTAAAACTAGGCTATCGATTAAAAGCGTGAAACAAAAAAAAATGAGATGTGCGTGTTATATATTACATATTTGATCGGTGGAGGTGTTTAAGAGGAAACTATAAGATAGTAAAAGAAGGGAAATTGCCAATTTAATTAAAACAAATCGCAAGAATTTTAAATGTTGACACATTTCAAAGACATGTCACAGAAACGTATAATAAACACTTGGATCTCACCATTTCCTTAAAACGAATATTTTTTATGAAAAAATAATATACCACTTTTTCGCAAACGAATATTTTTAATAAAAGATAAAATAAAACTCCTTTTTAAGAGTTACATATGAGAAGTTTTAAAGCATGCCATAGGATAAGTAGATTTTCATAATCAAAGATTAAGTTAACATAATAAACCTAACAAAGAAAATAATGATCTCCACTTCAGTCTTCAACCATATATTGTGACCATCACCATAAGAAAAAATGTTACTAATTATATATAACTTTTGACACTAAGTAATTTTCTTTAACCATGACTGGTTCAAGATACACCTATTTATGGCAAATGAGCAACTCATCATGATACAGCATGAACTATGTTTTAATGAGGTGTAATAAATTTATTTAATTTAAAAGAAACAATTTTTAAAACAAATTTAGTCCTAAATTTGATACATTAGTAACTGAGCCATTTAAATGTCCAACTAATTATTTAACATAGCGCAAGGATTTGCATAGAGATTTTTATACGAGTTTCTTTGGCTATGGAGTTGGAATAGAAATTTAAATTTAGTTAGTGTATGATCAATAGGTTTGTAATCCTAAAAGTTTTGGATCCTATTGAAGTAAACATTTTCTAGAACGATTAAATGTCACAGATGATTCCTAAAGCTCCAGCAATTTAGATCTTACCACATAAATAAACGGTTATATGACTGTGAGAGCCAGTTCAAATATATTGAGGTACAAATAATATTGTAATTAAATCACCCAGGAGTGGTAGCTCCCAGTTAATTCTTGTAAAATATAATAAACTATTAAAATAACTTTATGTATTCTACCTGTATGTTTGTTTATGAATTCCATCCTTAAATCATAAATTATATACAGAATATTATATCAATTGCATAATCCAAGCATTTGCAACATTCAAGAAGGGAGGAAGAGAAGAGGTCGACTACTAACAAAGTGGTTACACAACTTGGTATTTTCAATGGGAAATTATGATTTTAAAACAGATTATGCAAGGTGTAAAGAGTATAAAAATGATATTCAAAGTGTGAGTGGAGGCTCCTTGTATCTTATAATACACTCCTATGTATAGGTATGTTATATTTTGTTGTTTTGTAAATATATGATTTTGTATTGATGATGTGTATAGTTCAGCTGGAGAGAAACATCGACATTGAGGAACATTCTCAATAATAATAAAAAAGTAGGTGAATATGGTAAAACTTCCTGCAAACCTATAATCTAAATCAATGTGGTCCAAATGGCAGCACAACGCTTCTAATATCCTGAAGGAAAATTCAAGGGAAACCCTCGGTTGGAGATGGGAAATGAATATGGTTACGATTGCATTTCACTATACTTTTCTTTGATTAATAGAAATATATGTATTTTTTAAACGTGTGTGTACATGCGTATTTAATAATATACTTTTGAGAGTGATCAACCTATTTTTGGTAGTATTATTTGACTACTACACAAATTTGTTGATTGAAACAAATGTAGTCAAGTTGTTATTGATCTTATTTCAAATCATTATAGTAATCGAACTTTCAATGTCATTTGGCTTATGTATCTTATACGGAAACCAACATACAAATTTATAGTCGACTTTTAATGTATTAAAGCGTTAGCAGAATGTAAACAACATGGCAGATAGTTACATAATATTTTAATATACAGAATGTTCGAAAAGAAACGCAACCCACAGATAATGTAAGTAATATAAAATTGATTCCCGTTGCTTTTATTTTCATTCAGATTCATGTATTCTTAATCATTTCTTTGAATGGGGCTTTTGATAACAATGAGTATTCTAATCCACCTGACACACTGGAAGGGATAAAGGGGTCGCCACACAGCATGCAGTAAGCAATAATATCAAATATTACGTTAAAAATGTGTTCGATAGGATGATTCATAGTGTACAGTGTGTACACATATTATGTGCAATACATAGTGACCAATAGATTACATAAGTCGTGTAATTTACTACTAAACATACACTGCTCTTGAGTTGCGTTTCATTTAGAACATATTATGTATTAAATATTTTATTTTTATTTATAAAATATTACCTGTGAAACTGAATTGTATATCCTTTAAAGTAAATGTTTATTCACCAAAGTGTGATATTTTGAGGCAGTTACAGTTTTATGCAAACAGACGTGGGTTCGCACAAGAACATTGAAAGAAACTGTTAGATCTGTCCCCTCAGAATCAAGCAGACGACAAAATTGAGTGCCACACTTTGGTCCTTTGCGAGTAGTGTGTACATGTTCATCCAGTTTAATGTAGATAATACTGTATTCTACTAATTTTCTCTCACAAAACTTCAATCCTGACTGCGCCACTGTCTTCATCTTAAATCGTTTTTAGATTGGTTTTTCTAATTTTAACACACAATCTGTAATATAAACATTTCAGAGAATTGGCTAAGCTAGACAGTTAATCACTGATCATGTAAAATTTCGGAACAGCAATCATGCCTCAATTGTAATTTTAAATTTAAGCGTACCGTTTTATTTACAACATTTCACACTCTCTTTAATTTGCAACATTTCAA
The DNA here is from genome assembly GCA_902141375.1 of Timema poppense. Taxonomy (NCBI): domain Eukaryota; kingdom Metazoa; phylum Arthropoda; class Insecta; order Phasmatodea; family Timematidae; genus Timema; species Timema poppense. The sequence continues at coordinate 58,987 of CABFOV010002388.1, forward strand.
ATCAGTAAACCTTCAAGTACTTCTTGGTAACGAAACGTTATTTTCACATAAAATGTTTAGGTTTTTTAAAATAAAAATGATTTAGATGATTGTGTTGACGGGGTTAAGCACATTAAATTAATTTAACAATAATAAATATTCATAACTTCCATTAATCTAATGCAGAACCCTTATATTAGAAGAACCACCTCTGTGGCCTAGTGGTATGAATTGCTAGCTTCAAGGCCCTAATGACCTCAGTGTGTAGATGGGCCTCTAAACACCAATAATAATAATAATAATAATAATAATAATTCCTGGCTTCAGATCTAGAAGTCCTAGATTCAATTCCCGGTGTTTTCAAAATTTATTTGGTAAGCAGTATGTAATGAACGGGGTCAAACTCAGCCTCACGAGGACAAATGAGGAGCTACTTGAATAAAGAAGTAGCAGCCTTGGCTTAGATAACAGAAAGAAACGGCCAGAGGGCTCGTTGTGCTGCCAACATGACATCCTAGAATCACAAATATTGCCACTATAATCGCTAACGATGGCAGCAGCTCATTTGTAGGCTCACACCATGGAGGTTTTTACTTTTATTTTAAAGGACAAAGGCTTGAACAATTGATTCAAATTGAGCTAGGGCTTGAGTATTCATATTTGTTTCACTTTAAAATCTTTTTATGAGTAGTGTAATTTATTTTTATTTCTTTAATATTCGAACTTATTTTTATTGTTTGTATTTAGTTTAAAATTTAAATTATTTATTTATTTTAAGTTTATATTAAATGTAAAAGCTAGACTATTAAATGAAAGTATTTAAGTACTTTAAATATGGCTTAGCATTAAGGTATAGGAATAAAATAAAGACGTACGCGTATTGTTTAATTAGTATAGAAACCATTTTAATTCTTTAACACACATTATCTCTCTAATGTAATTAATTTTTAGCTCCAAATATTAAACGATAACCATCATAACGATCTATCTATCAATAATTTATTGACTACTTTATTGAGATTTAAATAAATATATCTTACAGTCTCTATGTTATCGTTCGATATCTTTTTTAGCTTTGAAATTTTTTCCATCTCAATGTTTCATACATTAGCGTCATTATTCCAAAATGGCAGACGGACAGGAAACACCTAAGAAAATAATTACTTTAACCGTTAAAACACCGAAAGAAAAACAAACTGTTGAAATTGAAGAAGATGCTTCTATCAAAGATGTATGTATTTTCACAGTAATACTTATTTTAAAGTTGATACATTAACATGTAAAGGACCTATATAATAAACCTATTTGCTAGATGACGAAGCCACTTTTAGCATAAAGTTCTAGAATTAGTCCCTTATTTAATTTTTAATTGACTCAAATATTTTCTTATTTAGTTTAAGGATTTGGTCGCTAAGAAGTTCAGTGCAGAGGTTGACCAATTATGCTTAATATTTGCTGGGAAGATAATGAAAGATCATGAGAATCTTCAAAATCATAATATTAAAGATGGGTTGACAGTGCATCTTGTGATTAAGACCACCACACGTTCGAGTGACAGTACCAGTGCAAATCAACCAAGACCACCCGGTAAGTAATTATAGTATTTTTAAACTTAGATCTACAAACTTTTTAAAGATAAAAATATAGTCTAGCCAAACATTTAATTTATGAACCCTTTCCTTTTATTAATGAATTTGACTTATGTATTGAAAACTTAGATAATGTGTGGGGGTATGAAACACACTTCTGCTGTACCTATTGGGGGTCTAGGATGTCTTAGCCGTTCCATTTTAAGCCATTTCTTTCTTAAAATATAAAAAATATTTATATCAACCTTACAATATTCCAAACATTAAAACATGTAGAGTAAATTTGAACCAAAAAACAAAAGCATAAAAAACTTTTAAATCAAATAAGAAAAGGTTCCACTCACCTAAGCGATGTCCATCTTTCAACCATTCTAGAACCATTTGAACACATTACAGTAAATCCCAGACATAAATTTAACCTCTTTACAAATGCATAAAAATCGTCTATAATAACCACAATTAACTTTGTCATAGTAAATTTAACTTCAAATGATTTAACTCGTAGGTAATCACAAGTATCCATAACAACCAAATTATAGGCAAAGTAAAACATAATATTGATGATGTCATTGAAATAACACAACTAGATTATATTAATTATTACGATACTTATCCAACCCAACTTAACCCAACCTTTAATTATTTTGACACTTCATCAAACCAGATTAACCTAACCTTTCATGTGTAAATAAATTAAATTTATAGTTTTATATATAAAATAAACCATTCAATTTAATAATTAAATGTGGATGATGCAATTATGTCATACAATGATGTATTAGCCATTTTATTGTGCACTGCGCAAGATCACAAGTATAATACAAAACATCATGAGATGACGTCATCCATCCAGTGCCCAGAATCAAAGGAAAGTCATATGTCATCGTCAATATTTACATTTCAAAATGATTTGGGTAATGTGTTGTCGAGTTCTATCTAAATATATGGTATTTAATAAAATTGTAAAAATTTTATATATCTTGGTATCATTCAATTCTAATTACTATATAGTATACATACATATACATACTATTTAGTATGAAAAATAGCAAACTATGGCAACTTTGGTCTACTAGGCTCCCTATAGGCTTGAAACTGTGGTTATTAGGGTTTTATCTTAATTAAGTTGAGTTTGGAAATACTCAATATACCATTAATTTAATTTCTAGCCTACATGGTTCTGGTTTTATGCCTATTTACGGGTTTCAATCCCTGACAGAACTTAAGGAATGACGTGTAAGTACCTTCTCATATAATGCACTGTATTTCACATCATTAAAAACTAGAGATGTCACCACGTTGCCTTCTTTTCTCGATTACGATTATTAAGTTCAACTGCAATTCTTCGATTCTCGATTTCCATTTTTGAATATTTCCTATTTTATTATTTTTCCAAGCATCCAACCTCATATAAAACATATTTATTCATCTCCATAAAATATAAAAATAAAATAAAAAATTGAACAATGAAAATTATCTGTTTAACAAGTATTAAAACATATTTTACAAGATTAATGAAACATTTAGGAAGTATAATACAAAGCATTTATTTTTACCTTCAAGTAATGCCTCACTGAGTCAAATAACTAAAACAAAGGTATAACAAATAATTGTCGAAAGAACCCGTCTTTTAAATTCACCAAATATGTTTAACTGAACCAAAATCTATAGCAAATAACCACAAATAAACCAATATCAGAGATTGATTACTATGCTTTATAAATGTTTCCATTTTCTTATCTGCCAGTACTTTCACTGAAAGCTGAGAGTCAAATTATAGAGAATCGTAATATATTAAGATTGATTCTAAATTCTTTCAATACTTGTAAGAATCGAGTTTTGTTTTGAATTGTTATTGATAACAAAGTTTTTTTAATTCTTGAATTTAATATAATTGAATTCTCTTCATTTTTGTGAGTGTAATAAAATTATAAATTTTGCGGTTCTCAGGTTTTTTAGAAAGAAAAATTGGTTTAAAAGGTGCGGTTATTGAGTTTTTCTCCCAACTTATATTTTAAGTTAAAACAATATTTAATATAGACCTTATCTAACCGTTTTCTATCATACATTCTTAATTGGGATATAGTTGGTAGTTGTTAACGTTGACTAAACTTTATTTCTGTACTAGAGCTATCAACTCTTTTTAAACAAAGATATTGTCAGATATTTAATAATATATTGTGGTGCAACATAACATTAACTATGACCTGGTAAAGCCTCGGAAGTCAGTTGCGTTCAATGGCTTCAGGAAGAAGAACGGTTGAGTGATTATCTCTGCTTGAGGAAATAGTGAGATCAAACTTATGCTGCCTCGATGGAATCTTCCTCTTGAGATAAAAGTCCCCGTCCAGGAGGGAGGGTCACAAAGTATGGAGAGGATGAGAAAGTCGGGTTCGACTGAAGAATTATTTTTTTTATAAGGACTCCGGTGTCCCTAAGAGAGAAGGCCTTGGAGGCTCGGTGACTAAGAACTATACAAGATGACTCCCCTGGAATATACTGGGGGAAGGAGATAACCTATCCTTGATGAGGAGGAAGAGAGTTAAGAGACAAGAGTAGCCAGGGTGTACGAGGAGATGACAGGTGGTCCTAGGCTTCTCTCCTCTCCATGTTTCCCCCTTACTCGGTTTTTGGGGGAGTCTTAATAGTTCTACGTATGCTTTGGAGGGCAGGACCGGGCCAGAGAGAGGTTTACCTGAGCAGAAGCTGGGCCGGAGGGAGTAGTCAGAAGGGTTTAGCCGGATAGAGATTTACAAGCGGCCAGAGAGGCGCTTAGATTAATATGACAAAGTAGTAGAGTTTAAATATGTTTATTGTAATCAGAGATGAATCAAGACTCATTTCCAGAGCTCGAGTACAGGGATTATTTTATAAATATGAGGTAATTATAATAATAATAATAATAATAATAATATTCAGCACCGCGTCTTACTACACGTTTGGGTTATACGTTTTAAGTACTAATTGCGCTAATGGATTAGGAATTGGGAAGGTTGAATTAGAGGAAGTGAACACGCATTTGCGTGGAGGGAAAGTGGAAAACCATTCAGGAAAAACCACCCCCAGTTCACCCGACCGAGATTCGAACCTCAATCTCCCCGTCCTCAGCAGTCGAGCTCAACACGACTAGCGCGTTAGCCAACTACGCCACCGAGGCGGGTAGGTAACTATAGACTATATCATTCTGTCTGCGGGGACGAAGCTCGACAGATATACCGTTGTATGTATATTGTTACACAGTACACTCTTATTTTATAATAATTTACAGAAATATGTATAATAGCCTCTTAGCTCAGTTGGTAGTGTGTCTGTCAACTGAGCTAAGGGTCCCGAGTTTAGTCCCTGGGATGGCCAAAAAATGCATCATTGGTGAAATGTGGGTTTACCCTTTCACTATGGTGTATTAATGGTCGGGGACTGGTTGTTGTGCTCGTCCTAATCTTAAGTTGGATTATGAAGCTACGACAGGCCTAGCAAGCCGCTAGTGGAAAATATATGGCATGAATAAAAAACACCACAAGCTGTGAATAGTAACGGATGTTAACAAAAATGTATATTAGCCTACATGTACTCGTAAAAGTAGCATATGGTCTCTTCGGCTTCCTCTCTTCTTGCAAAGAGGTTCACGCTCTGCATGATGGTTCTTTTCTTGGGAAATCTTGTGCAGGAGATCTGTCATTGGAGAACGACCTGCCTCAAGTTCTGTCGGGTCTGCAGGGTAGAGGGGTTGGTGGATTGGACTGAACAAACAACGTGATATCATTTTATTTCATATTTCAAACGAGAGCATAATCCTAAATATAAGGATATACATCATCGCCTGACCCTATTAAATATATTCTTTTTTAAAGTTCTAATTCGGGGTACATCATGTTATTATTCTTGTGCCCAATTGTCAGCCGATGTCGGAGCAACTCCATTTGGTCTTGGGTCTCTCGGAGGCCTGGGTGGCCTTGATGCCCTAGGGATGGGCTCGGCCAACTTCATGGAACTACAGCAACGTATGCAGCATGAGATATTGGGCAACCCTGAAATGATGCACCAGATCTTGGACAACCCCTTGGTTCAACGGCTCATGAACGACCCCGACAATATGCGCCAGCTCATCACCTCCAACCCACAGATGCAAGAGTTGATGGAAGTATGTAATAGTAACTTGTTAGACTGGACACCGGTAGTCCGAAATTTCCGATAATCTGAACACATTTTATGGAAAATGGGGAGGGGGGGGGAATTAGTCAAATGAAATATATTTTATTGGTTAGAAAGATCAAAGCTAAAAGAGAATTGTAATAAAACAGTGATATCTGATAATATTGTTGTTACTACCCGTCCGGGTTATACGCACTTACGCTAATGTGTAATGGTAGGGTGATTGTGAGATGAAATGGAGGACCTACAGTTTAACGTGGGATCCGAACCACGGTGGAGGCCTGGCATTCCCCACATTCACAAGATGTCTTGTCAGAGGTGAAGGAAGGGTTTGGTAATCAGATAAATCTGTGCCGGGACCGAGGATTGAACCCCGGCCGCCAGCACAGAAGTCCGACACCTTACCCCTAGACCGCCAGGTCATCGATATCTGATAATAAAGGTTAATATTTGTGTTGTAGTCAACACAATGTGTTTTCCTGCAACTTAACAATAATTACAGGACGTGTCGCATTAAATTAATGAACATTTGATTAAACTCGTTCAACTTTAATTTAGAATTCATGAAAATACTGTATCCCTGATTTCTCCTGGTTAATCCGAACAAGCTTCTGTCCTCAATTAGTTCAGATTAACCAGGTTCTAATGCAGGTATGAATTATTCTTTACACTTCCTCATGGACCTGTTTTTTCCTCAGCACTATGTCTTACGACCCGTTGAACTTATACACATATCTACTAATCACACTGTTATTGATGAAGGTTGAATTTAAAGGAACTTTATCAGCATTTGTGTGGATTAACAAGAGAAAACCATTTACAAAACACAACCATCAGTAAACCCAACCAAGATTCGAACCCCAATTTTCCTGTCATTGACAGCCTTCGGCTATGGCAAGGGTGACGCCAGAGTGTACAGTCCGGCTTGTAATGTACGTGGTGTTATTCCAGCGTAACCCTGAGATCAGCCATATGTTGAATAACCCAGACCTGCTGCGACAGACCATGGAGCTGGCCCGCAACCCCTCCATGATGCAAGAGCTCATGAGGAACCACGACAGAGCCATCTCCAACCTCGAGTCCATTCCAGGTACAGTATTCAGACGCACCAGCTCAACTTTTCTCTCTCTCGTAATTTGGAATCTTAAAACTGGTTAGAAGCGATAATCTAAAGGATTTGAAGAATAAGAGACTGCCAGATTGATTTAACCTAGGTCTTAAACCTAAATAAAACATGTATGCATATATATGAGTTTTAGCCGACCTTAAAATTCAGTTTAAACTAAATAGTTATTTTGGCGAGACTATGCTAACTAGAGATTTTCGAATCCAAATCTTAGCTTTTGAACTCTAATCAATTCCGAATTGAACGTTTTAAAATTAAAAGGGTTCAAATATTTCAAAATGTGAATAAGGTCTTTGCTAACTTTTTTTTTTAAAGTTATTCAAATGTTTAACCAATAGATTTTAATTTGGAATTGTATTCCTTCGAAACTGAATCTTAAATCTATTTTGATCCAAATAAAAGTTCTAACAAGATACAGATTTGTATTTGAAATTTCAAAGCATTGTACATGTTTATATTTTACACTGTACACATCCACCGACACTTGATTGGTGGGTTTTCGTGTGTGCAGGGGGCTACAATGCTCTCCAGCGCATGTACAGGGATATCCAGGAGCCCATGTTGAGTGCGGCCAGCGAGCAGTTTGGTCGCAATCCCTTTGCCGCCTTGGTGGACAATAACGGAGCTCCAGGTATGTTACACGGCACAACTCTGCTATTTAGTCCTGTTATAAGCTTTGTCTACCATCTTATTTTACAGTGTGCTAAAAAAAGTGACAAAATACATTAAATTATGAAATAAGAGGTCCCGGGTTCGATACCCAGTTCTTCCAGATTTTTCTGTGGTTTAGTGGTCAGAGGTCCAGGGTTCGATACCCAGTTCTTCCAGATTTTTCTGTGGCTTAGTGGTCAGAGGTCCCGGGTTTGATACCCATTTCTTCCTGTGGCTTAGTGATCAGAAGTCTCGGGTTCGATACCCAGTTCTTCCAGATTTTTCTGTGGTTTAGTGGTCAGAGGTCCCAGGTTTGATACCCAGTTCTTCCAGATTTTTCTGTGGTTTAGTGGTCAGAGGTCCTGGGTTTGATAACCAGTTCTTCCAGATTTTTCTGTGAAGACATGGGTCTGGGACAAGGTCAAACTTAGCCCCGTAGGAACAAATGAGGATTTACTCCGATTCGTTTGCAGTTAAATGTCTGCCGGGTGTATCGAGCTTGATAATATCCTAAATAAGTCCTCACTTTCTCTCCATACAGATGTGGACATTATATTCCCTCCTAAATTATACCGTCCTCATATATCTGTTCCACTAGTAAAGTTAATATACCTGTGCATGTAAACAGGTAGATGTGCTGGATAAGACAGTTTTTAGTTGGTTTTCTGGTGCCTCCCACAGTAATAAGTACTGTCGGCTCTCAATTATTATAAAACCAGCCGTTTGTGTGGTTAGAATTTTGGGGCAAGCACTATCATTCTTATCTTGTTCATTTGACCTTGACCTGCAAATTCCTTCACTCCTCTGCCTACCATTAGAAGAAGAGAGAAACTGTTGATTCAGTCAGCACAATACGATACAGTCTCTTATCCAAAATATTAAGGAATTTTTATCACTTTCTAAGATTTACTTAATTTTAACCATTGAGCCTCCGTTCTTTCTTTTTTTTAGTATCCCATCTTACTATCTATTTGGATTATGCGCTTATTTACTAATCATCCTAATGGTTCTAGGGTTTTTGAAGTATATAATTAGAGGAAGTGAACCCTGATTTGCGTGAAGGGAGAGGGGGAAACTACCTTTAGTACACCCGGCCGATATTCGAACCGTGATCTCTCGGTCATTGGCAGTCTAGTATACTGCGAGAGTAGCACATTAGACCACGCGGCCACCAAATAGGGTTACTATTTTATTAAGTATTAAGGTAATATATTAATGATTTTAAAATGTTAACAGAGTATATATTTATTCATCTTAAAAGTTTCTTTTTCCATCCATTACTGTTATCCGGCCTGTGGTCAGTTCTATTTTACACTACGACAGGCACTACATCCAGTCCCCGACCGTTAATTTATTAATGTGAAAGGTTAAACCCATATTTTCATCAAAAATATTAAATTAGTTTTCTAGTTAAAAGTGGTTTTAGAGCGCTTATATTATTAATATGAAATTTGATATTGATTTTAACAATTTTTTTTAAGTTGTTAAATGAAAACTATAATTGAAACTGCAGATATTTTTTAAAATTAAATAGCTCACACTTACCACTGTGTTTTGAAAAGCGATTTGTACGAACATCAAAAGCACGAGCCCACAAAACTTTTGATCTCAATCCTGAGCTTTAATGACAATTTAGCTCAAAGCTCTAAATCCTAGTACTCGTAGAGCACTACCAAAGATACTGTATTGACTTGGTTCAGATCCTGACGTCGTTGTGGTTTCTCCACCCTACAGGCAAATGCTGTTGTATTCTTACTTTATTTTCCTCCTCATCTCTAGCCGCTTAGATACATTGGTTGATAACTAGGTGTTTTTATAAAATAGTTGTTATCATGGATTGTCTCCAGTCTGTGGCCGGGTCAGTTTATTAAAAAACCCCGATCTTTCTCTTTCCTTTCACCATTCTTCTACTCTCACTCACACACTTGCTGTTATCTGCTCCTCCCATCTCTTTCCTGGTCTTCCTTGTGGTCTTTTTCTACATACTTTATTTTCATCAATTTCCTTTTGATACTATTCATTTTCATTTTCATTATGTGTCCATACCATCGCACCCTTACAAATATGTCTTGTGCTTGAAAAGATATCCAGCTGTGCTTATTTATATGACTTTGAACTTGGAAAATGTTTTATTGCGCGCTTGATAGTAATATTTCAGAGTTTCCCCATATAAATATTGATTTGTGATGCAGATAAAAGTTCAAAATAGCAGTTACAGGTATTGACTATAAAATTATTATTTTAGCTGTCATAACTGTCAAAAGCCGGAATTTTTTTCTTATGTGAAGGTGTAGCTTACTTTTGTTTCGAAGTGAAGTCTTAAGTTTCTCAGCTTCACACATCTCTAATATGTATGCTTTCTAAATACTTTGTAGCATCTCTATTCTATTTATGATTCTAGTTGTGGATTAAATGCTAATCTTGTGAAAAGTTCACAACCCTAAACCTTGATCACAAATTAAGTTAAACTACAATAAAATATTGATAAACACGATAGGGTTCCAGCTGTTCTAAGTGGTGTTTTGTTTTATATTCGACTATAACTGCTGTGGTGTTTTATGCCTCAGTGGATGGCAACAACCCCCAACAGGGTCAGGAAAACCGTACCCCCCTGCCAAACCCCTGGTCCGCGGCCGGCGGGGGAGGTGGCTCAACCCCGGGCTCTGGGGAGACTGGTACCCCGCGCCCCACCACCCACAACCCCACGGGACTGCTCAATTCACCTGGCATGCAGTCGCTCATGCAGCAGATGATGGAAAACCCTCAGCTGATGCAGAACATGTTGGCCGCCCCTTACACGCAATCCATGCTACAGGCGTTCTCAGCCGACCCCAACATGGCCTCGCAGATCATCAATGGCAACCCCTTGTTTGCGGACAACCCAGCGCTTCAGGTCGGTCTTAATTCGTTTCAAACAAACCTCTCCTGATCAAGCCATATTTTCAGTGTGACTTGCCAATGTTTGCGGGGTTGCTTGTTTCCAGGAGCAGATCAGGATGATGCTCCCTAACTTTCTCCAGCAAATGCAGAACCCCGAGGTGCACAACCTCATGTCCAATCCTCAGGCCCTGGGGGCCCTCATGCAGATACAGCAGGGTGTGGAGCAGCTGAGGAACGTCGCACCAGGACTAGTTAACAGGTGAAACTTTAAACAAGCCGAGCGAGATAAGGTTTTTGAATCGGTCATTAAACACATTGACGTAGAAAGAATGGTCTAGGTGAAAGAAAAATAAGACCACAATATTAATTTATGCTGACACATCTGAATTTAGCCCTGCCTATGTCATAGATCTCATTTTAATCAGTATTTGATATTAAAATACTTTATAGTAGCTGCTATAAAAATGATCACAGTAATATGTTAAAAGATGTAATATTGATTAAAAGATTTCAACATGTGTTCATAGTAGATTGAGGTCTTCTTCCTTTAAAACGTTTCAAAGATCCGTGGAAGTCTTTCCTAGTAAATCTCTTTAAGGATAATATCGTTTCACAGAAATCATTAGGAGGGAGTGTGAAACGTGCAATGTTTGATTTTCTTCGAGAGGCAGCCATTACCTCTTTGTCCGGTGGCAGCGATGTAAAGTGTTCTTCTTTACATTGTGGAAGCCATATTGAGTTTGTTTCATTTTATATGTTTCTATCCACCTTTCCTGTACCTTCTTGCAAGTATATATTACAAACTATCTCCGCGCAGCCCTAGTAAATGATGTTGTTTACAGCATGGGCCTGGGACCCTTGCCCCCCTTCACAGCCAGTGCACCCCCTCCTAGTGGCAGTCTGGGCCCTACCGCTCCGACGAGCCCCGCTGGCGTTCCAGTCACCGCCGACCCCGCCACCAGCCCCACTTCGCCGGCAACTGTTGTAACAGGCACCACCGGGGTCACAGACACCCCAGCAGCGGCTCCCGCTTCTACCTTACCTGCCCCAGGGGGCCCACAACAGGATGTTTTCTCCCAGTTTATGGCTAGGATGGTGAGTGGGTCACTCGTCAACGCACACATACACAAATAACTCACACTCTTGGGAAATGATGTTTGGTTTTCAAAATAATATTGATAGTTCATTTTCCTTGGCTCGCAGAATGTTGAGTCGATAAAGACTAGCTAGACTGGGGGTTGGGGTATTTATTTCCTAGGATTTTTTGGGAAAAATTAATATAAGACCGTTAGTATTAAGGATCACCCCCAAAATTTCAGCTGCTGTTATTTTACAACTACCTAATCAACACAACCGAGCACCATTAAATAATTATCCCTGGATAGATTTAAGAGTGTGTATCCTGATATTGTAGTAAGACGCAGTCCTAAAAACATTTAAGGAAGGCCTACACTCTGACCAGAAAACTGTACACCTCAAAGGGCAGGACCTATACACTTAACAAAAAGTAATTGTGAATTTTGAGTAGGGCTGGGCCGATGCCGATTATTAATCCGATCATCGGCCGATTATTGCATAACCGGCGATTCCGATGATCGGTGTTTGAATCTCCGATTATTTATGCCGATTATTCAAAATGTGTGGGTATATTTTAAGTCCTAAAAAAATAATATTTTATCTCTGCTCTCTCGTATGTGATCTTGGAATAATTAGCTTGTTCTTAGCGACTTAGGTCTGAAATAAACAGCACATCCAACATTCCAAACAAAATATATCAAAATAAATATATTTACCATAGGTCTTTTTCCAATTTATGCACGTTATTAGAAATAAAAATACTCACAAGTAACAAATCTAATAATCATAAAATAAAATATTAGCAGATTGGTGTTGTTTTATTTAGATTTGTTAAAGATGCCCAAAAAATGAAACATCGGATGTAATAATCTCGCACATACGCACATTTTGTTTTAAATGGAAACAGTTTTTAAAATTATTAAAATTGAAAACAAAAATAATCGGCATCGGTGATCGGCCTAATCGGCAACAAATGATCGGCATCGGACTAATCGGCAAAATAGCTGATCGGCCCAGCTCTAATTTTGAGGTCTATAATTTTCTGTCAATTGCGCTGCCCTTTTATTTTTCTTTCGGTGTTTAGTTTGACGGGAGGAAGAGTAACACAGTTCTGGCGAAAAATAAGACGTGACTTTTAAATATCAAATTTTACACGAAATAAACCTTCGCCACAACTAATTTTACATCAAGACACATCTATTATGTTAGTGCTATTATTTGGAATGGCATCCATTTGCTCTTGAAGTTGAACAGCACTTTTTGTTGTTGTTAGGTTGCTAGCATGGGCGCCAACAGCAGCCAAGCCCCTGAGGAGCGTTACCACATGCAGCTGGAACAACTTACCGCTATGGGATTTGTTAACAGGGATGCCAACCTACAAGGTACGACAGACATTGGTTTTAACAAGTAGTTTTTAATGTGTGGCAGTATGTTAAACAATTCTACAGGATGGGGCAGAAGGTGTTGACACATTTAATAACATTATATCTCTACTAATTTTACCAAACGCTTCAAATTAACTCAAAACAACAACAAAAGATCGACTTTTAGCCTCAACCTGTATGGAATAATTTGATACTTATGTTTGAATGACAGTTTTAAATACGGTGTTGTAAAACTCGATTCCTCAATATGGAAAGATTATCACGATTCTTGGTTCTCAAATCCTTGAACATTCTGACATCCAAATGAAACTTCAAAATCCAGGATTGGACAATTTTTCACCGTCCATATAATCAGAGTACAGTAACCGGAAGAACATTTTAGGAGTAAAACATCGCACTCTTTTCCGGTAAATACATTGACATACATCTCGTAGGGAAATAACATTAAAACGTAGTTGTTGAATAGAGTTCCACTGTTACACACAGTATTTACAGTATTAGGGTCCATACATATATTATGTAACACACTTGAGGGTTCCATCTTAGCATTACACTGTGTGACATGGGGCTAGGCTAGCGTAACGTAACTGTGTTTTAGTTAATAAAACAATTTAAAAAAATTGGTTGAATTTATTAAATTCAATTAAATAGGTAGTCAACTAAAAAGTGTTTCATTCAGTTTTTAATTAGTTCATTCACTTACAGGAGTACTAAACTGTTTTTCATATTCAATTCCAAAGATGCGATCAATCATACGACACTGCCACGTCCTTTTATGTTGATGCGCATCAATAAAACTAGGATCGACGGGTTGCAGGTTGCATTTTACCTCTATTTAGGGTTCAGTGACTGAATACAAACAAAACTGTTTGACTACAAATTGCATCCTCTATTCAAAATCCTATTTGTTTTAAACTCATAAGACCCTGAGTGAAAATAAGCATTATGGAGTGTGACATGGGGGGACAAGGCCTAAAATTGAGCTATGTAATACATGTATGGCTCTTATATAGGACTTTTCACTGTCTCGGGTAGGCTCATCAGACTCGCAATAAACTGAATGAATGTTTTGTTGGCAGCACTGATCGCAACTTTTGGCGACATCAATGCCGCAGTGGAGCGGCTGTTACAGAGCAGACAGATGTCCCAGAGCTAACGGCCTGTCCCCCATAACTGCCTGTACATTCACCGTTAAAACTAAGAGGTTCTATAGTAATAGATGTTTTTATCACAATGTTGAAATAAAGTAGAACCATTTTTGATTGGTTCAAAATGTCAAATCATGTGACCACATCTTTCTATTAGTTTCATATATATATATATATATATTTTGGATTCTAATTTTTGTTTATTTTAGGTCCTTTTTTTTTAGAAAAATAAATAATCTGGAAATCAAAATTAACTCTTAACAAAACCTGTTATTTTGTTTTAAGATTTCACAACAACATTTATAATTTGATAAAGAGGTTTGATCAAGACTGTCGATGTTGTTGGAAGTAGTAACCAGAAGATGTAATATGTTTCATTGGTAAATGTATTGCTTTTTGTACAAAGATAAAAACTTAAAAGTTATTGGTAAATTGGTTCCCTCGGCTACCGCAGACTTGGAATGTTTCGACCTTGGAGCAAAGGGGATCTGCTTTCAAACAGGAATCCCGGGGGATAATTTGAGTAGATATTTTCAATTTAGGGGGGATATTTTATCAGCTACTGGCTAAAAATATTTTTTTCTGTATAATTTTAGAGTTTTTCTTCTTTTTGATAATCTGGTTTATTTTTTATCTGAAATATTACCATCTTATATATATTATATATAAATAGTACAGATGGGATTCTAGAATCCTTAAGAATATTCAAAAATTCGAAACTCTATACTTAAAAACAAAACTTTTTCAAATTTTGAATTGTAACGTGTTTTATAGCTTTAAGACACTTTATTGGTGGTTCAGACTTACTATAATAATAGAACAAACTTAACCAGACCCCAGACCATTAATTTATCATATATCAGAATGTGGTAATCTTATAATTGATAACAAATCTAAACATTTAGTTACTATTTTTATTTTCTCTCATTCTATCATATTTATACTTCCTCTTTTATTCTTTATTTTTCCACAGATTCAAGATCTGGATTTGTAAAATAGTAGTTTCGACACAACTCCAATAAAATAGTTCTAAAAATATACAATATAAATGCCATTTTTTATTTATTTTTTTATTTAGGTAACTCTCCACTCATGTCACTCCACCACACTTAAATGACTAAGCAAAGAAAATTTTGAAAATTTTCACTTCACTAAGACTCCAATATAACTTATTTATCTGGTGAGGTGTTTGAATTTGAGAAAGAAAGAAAATCACATCAAACTATTTTCAATTTTCGTGTAGGGTCATATTGTCTTAACACAATAATTTTTTCCCTTTATTTCTCCATTCATTGGGAAACTTTTAGTTTGTTGATTTGTTTCTCTTTGTTGTGTGTGCGAGGGAGACTTGTCTCGTCTTCTCACGTGCGAGCCAGCCGTGTTTGGATCAGCCGACGGCTTCCTTTCACTACCAATATTGTAAAGTTGTTGATAGGCCTTCTAAGACCTTGTCGAACTGTGTGGCCTTTCCTGAAACCCAAAAAGTTTGTTTAAAGAAAGACTAGTAAACTTTTTATTTATTGTTCACATCTGGCTCCATGCACATCGCATCCTAACCTCCGGCTTGTTGACTATTATCTAGACCAGCACATTTTATAAACAACCTGTAATATCGTCATTCGATACATTTGATGCGTAGGTAAACAACCAACCAACAAATTCCCCCATATATAATAACTGTTATTATGTTCACGAGATAATTTGAAGGGGTGTGACAAGGTTATTTGGAACAGAGCACTAGGCTAAATCATGGTTTAAGGGGGGGGGGGATAACCACCACACTTATCTTAGTGAAACTACTTTGATAAAACACTAAAAAAACATGAACACATTATTAAAGATTAGCTTCCACTTGTTCAGAGAGATATAGTTCTCTTTGAAAGCTCATCTTTAAAAATGTAAATTTGTACTTAATAGAGTTTAACCTGGGCAGTTGATAATCCATCGTTACTCGGGTAATCCTTTGTATAAAGGCAACATCATGTTCCTCCGAGGGTGAAGAGTTTTTCCTTGTCTTAATAAATCATTAAAATACTAGCCTCTGGTACAGGACAACTTATTCTGTTCCTTTTAGCTTAGTAAACAGGTGCACCCAGATATTACCGGACAAAGCCTCGGTCCCATCTTCTGAGTGAGTCCTGTTTTCCGCTTTATTTTAAATAAATTGATGTTTCATGAGGGATCTCTTGTGATTGGCTCCAAAAGTAGCCATTATCTTTGGAGACAAAGACGATTGAGGTTATGGCCGTAAGAGAGTGACGGAAAGCAATGACGTAATGGTGGCATAGCGGGTTAAATCGTGTGAACGAAAGCACTCTTGCACTTGATGAAAAAGTGAGGTGATTAAACTGAGAGTTAATTCATTTTTAATCTCTTTCCCGTTAACTAAAAAATCATTTAACGGTGAGTTCTAGAGTTATTTTATATATTACAAAGTCTTAAAAATATCCCCTCAAATCCTAAGATCTATTTAAATGATTTTTTTTTCTCACAAGAATTGTAAGCATTCTTGTTAAGTTCGATATTGATTTTAAGATTTTATTCCAATTTGCCAAAAATTTGAAAATAGTGAAAATTAGCCCTTAAATTAAATATCAAAATGAATGGTTCTTCACCCATCACATGAACAGCTCCCCTGCCGCCTTATGTTTCTTGAAAATGTCAAGCTATTCTTGAATAGCTATAATTCATTGCTACTTAAATTTTGTGGTTAAAATAGAACATTTATTGTATTTGTAGAAATTGGTTAGTTTATCATTTGTACAAGATTTTGAAATATTAAGATTCAGATAGCATATTTGACACATTTTTATGTTAGTGTATTGAGCTATTTACAAAATTATATATTTGTCAACATTACAAGTATTGCTGTTAAAATATTATGTTGTGCTGTTACATTATCAAGGGACAACTCTGTGTTTTGAAAATGTTAACTTGAAATTAGTATTTTCATATAAGTTGCATAGTAACGATTCCTTTTATAACAAACAGATTTTTGATTTACTTTTTTTTATTATTGTTCTAGCTATGCTTTAAGATAACTATTTATTCCCCTTCAGCAAAGTAATATTTGGTATGTGTGCATTTTTGTGATGCTTGTGTGTGAATATATGGATTGTTGCACCTGTAAAATGGGGCTTTACTTTAGTTTTGATTGTATAGGGTGAGAAAAATAAAGTGTTTAATAAAGTATAACCTTGTGAGAAGTGTTAGTTGTCAATTAAAACATCAGAATTCTTCCAGCTGGGAAGATTTATTGTGATCTGGAGTACTTTTTGAAATGGCAGTATTATTATTTTTTGTCGTTCCGCACGGTGTGTGTGTGTGCGATATGTTACCCTGTAACACACACGTTGCCATATTTTCCGTCGGCTATCCCGGTAATCAGGTGAGCTCTGGTTTTACTTACCCTTCAAACTCTGTAGTTGTGTTGAGTCTTGTATTAGAGGTCTACTGGTTCAGTAAAACCCATCATCGTAGGAAAATAAATTGCTCGGACTGGATGATCTTCAATGATTAGGCAATTATTTACTTAGTGGCATTAGGAACTTGAAAGTTCTTTGCCGCACTTACTAAAGTACGCCACCTGTCCCTGTCTTGAGCTAGTTATATCCAGTCCACCTCATTACACCATATCCCTGTCTTGAGCTAGTTATATCCGGTCCACCTCACTACACCCTATCCCTATCTTGAGCTAGTTCTATCCAGTCCACCTTATTACAATCTATCCCTATCTTGAGCTAGTTCTATCCAGTCCACCTCATTACACCCTATCCCTGTCTTGAGCTAGTTATATCCAGTCCACCTCATTACGCCCTATCCCTGTCTTGACCTAGTTATATCCAGTCCACCCTATTCCTGTCTTGAGCTAGTTATATCCAGTCCACCCTATTCCTGTCTTGAGCTAGTTATATCCAGTCCACCTCATTACACCATATCCCTGTCTTGACCTAGTATTATCCAGTCCACCTCATTTCTTTCAGCTCCATTCGTGCTGCATGGCCTGCCCACTGTGATCTACGAGACTCGATTCCTAACAATATCTTGTGGTAAGTACAGTGTATGCCGCTCATAATTATGTAACCTTATCCGGTCCCCATTATTTTAATCCCTTTTTTGACCAAATATATCCCTGAGCACCCTGTTTTTGAAGACCCAAACTTGATACTCACCATGTAATTTAAGAGACCATGTTCCTCACTTACATAGAGAAAAACCGGTAAAATTATGGTTTTTTATATTCTAAATTTTACATTTCTTGGCTGCAGTCAATTACTAATTATTTATTCACCAAAAGCTAGTACAAGTTGTGAAATCAAGATAATTACAGTTAATGTAGTTCATACAGAATATTATCTTCAAATTTAACATTTTATACTTGAGTTGCAAAATTATTTTAATATGGTGCCTTGTGTAAAGAAAATAAATAAGTGAAACCTTGATCTGTTGCTACAGAATCCATTGTTCAATTTACATAGTTGCTGAACAAATTCTACTCTAACAATAAAAACCTGCAGTATCATTCCTCGAATTGTTTAGTTCCTAAGAAAGTTGTATAATATTTAGAAAAAGTTAATATAAAGCAAAAAGAGGTGGTCCTTCCTGCGGGACTTGTTTCACTCTGTGCGTTGTCTAGATGAGTATGCAGTTCACCTCATGTGTTCAATCCTCAACAGTACTTTTTACTATTATTAGATTACTGCACTGCCGTAATCGCATACTCTTAAGACTAGATTAAAAAATAATGGGCAAAGTGTGTCTTGTTTCAACTCTTACCATGCCCTTATTATCAAACACATCTCAATTGGAAACTGATTTTTAGGCCTTTTTTAAAATCTATGTATAAATGATGATCCATTATATTGGCCATTAGGAAAGCTAAAATGGGCTTTTTCCTTTTACTCTCAAATACTATCCGAGCCCCCAAAGAACTATGGAGGGAACTGCGAAGGATGGGAGTGGGGCATACACTACCCATAAACACTTGTATGCACATCAGTCCCAATAAACTCGACGAGTTTCTTCATATTCCTAATTTAACTAAGAAGTTAGCTAGAATACAAACTGTAAACGACATTTATGCCTCCAATGCAAGTAATACTAATAGTGACTATAATGATGACTACTTTTTACTTTGCCCATTTGGCTCATTGTGAGGTACACAAATCAATGAGAATAAAATTGAAAGCACAGGGTATAAACAAAGTTCCAATATTGCTAATACAAACAATTTTAAGAAATGTTACATCAACAATAATTGACTTATTCAACATCTCACTTATGACCGGACAGTATACAGTGGATGATATCATATTTGCATGGTCGCCAGCAAAGTGTTATGATAGGCAACATGTTCTCAACATGGCCACCAGCAAAGTGCTATGATAGGCAACACAACATGTTATCAACATGGCGCCCAGTTGAGGCTGGTGTTCCGCAGGGCTCAATTTTAGGGCCATTGCTTTTTTCTCTATATGTGAATGATATCACTTCTTCAATGTTATTCTGTAAATATCACATGCATGCAGACGGCCTTAAAATATATATTTCCACTGACAGTTTCTTCAATAAATATTGACTGAGCTCCAATAAATGCTTGGTCTGAAAAAAAAAAGGACTTAAATTGAACCCTGATAAAACTCAAGCCATTCTTATAGGAACAAGCAGACTACTACTGAATGTGTACCATTCCCTATTGACATACGATTAGGAGTAGCCACAGCACAACTGACAACAATTACTAAAAACCTTGGTGTGATTATTGATGAAAATCTTAATTGGACAGATCAGGTAACTTCTATTTGCGAGAAAGTGTATGCCTGCTTACATTCACCGAGAAGGTTGAAGGATTTTCTCCCAGAAAATGTACTAGTTATCCTTGTCCAGAGCTTAATAATGCCACACTTTGACTACTGTGACGTAGTATACAATGACTTAAGAGACGATCTAGCAGAACGACTACAAAACACGTGTGTTTGATACATATTTAACTTAAAACGGCATGGCAATATTTCTAAGTATTTTAATAAACTGGGTTGGTTAGTAAGAAATGAAAGGCGAAGGCTACATTTATTAGTATTGCTTCACAAAATATTATCAACATCTCAGCCTCAATACCTCTCCTCACGGTTCCTATTTCTGAAAGATAAACACAGCCGAGCTACTAGATCAGAATCCACTCTACAGATGTCTATTCCCATACATAGGTCTCAAACATATGCTCGTTCTTTCACTGCCCTGGCATCACAGGCTTGAACAANCACGGTTCCTATTTCTGAAAGATAAACACAGCCGAGCTACTAGATCAGAATCCACTCTACAGATGTCTATTCCCATACATAGGTCTCAAACATATGCTCGTTCTTTCACTGCCCTGGCATCACAGGCTTGAACAACAAACTATATAACTCTACTCGTCATCTAACATCTAAACTACCCTTCAAGTACGCAATGAGCTATCTAAGAAATGTATGTGTAGAAACTTGTACGGACAGAGTCATGAATCAATGCTGAAGGAGGGCAGTTTGAAAGGAAATCCAATAGGTATTTGTGAAAGAAGAGTCATAAGATGTTGAGAGGATGAGTGTGGATCGAGTAACGAAGCAACTATAATATGGAAAAATGTTTGGAACAAAAGAAAGGAATAGACCTGCTTGAATATTGTCATGGAATTAAAAAAAAATTACATTAAATATTTTAAGAATAAAGGTGCATGTATGATATGTATGAATAATGTTGAAGCGAAGGGGATATGCGAGAATAGGGAAGTGGATATATGTAATTTATCGCCTACCCTGTATGGGGCCTGATTAGGTATGTTTGAATTACAAATGATGTGTAGTTAGCATGCGTCTAAACTATCACACATCACTTATGTTTTAGGCTTTTAGGAAGTATTATTAAATTGCATTAAAAAAAAAAGAATTGGCTCATATCTTGTATATTGTTTTCAGAAACCATATTATGTTGAAAGTTTAGTAACTAGAATGCAGACGACAGCTCGCAAATTTCAGCCACACGTGTCCATACAGTATACTATAGAGATCAATGGCTATCTCTCATTTTAGGACATCTTTAGGCTACAGTTTTGAACTGTCGGCTACCCACCAATGTGGAGGAGGGGTAGAAAGAGAAATTTCCTTTTCTTACATTTAGGAGAGAGAAATACTTTGGCTCTTTAATTTTCTTATATTATATAAGATAGAAAAAACTTTCGGGTATCTCTTTCTTTATTATATTGTGTAAAAAATAAAAAATATTTCTAGGGAAAAGGGGAGGGGAGTTCATTTCTTTCAATGTCCTTGTGCAAAAACGTGTGTCTGGTGTATAAAAGTTTTTTTTTTTTAACTATTAATTTATTATACTCCACTTGACTGAAGATACATTTACATTAAAGGATATACAATTCAGTTTTGAAGGTAATATTTTACAAATAGGAATAAAATCTTTGATATATTAAAATAAGTAGCTAAAGTCGATGTTATTTAAATTCTGTCAAGACTACAATATATTTAAAATTGGTTATTGGCCTGCATAATGTTTTCAGAAACAATAATATAGTTAAAGTTCAATAACTAAAATAAAAAAAGGTAGCTTCAAAATTAATTACACTCGTTTGCATAACAAACTTTGTGTAGTAGTTAAACATTCAATTATCATTTAGGTTATCGGGCTTGTATGAAGTATTACTATATTACAATATATTTAAAGTTGGTTCTCAACTTGTAGGGATTGCTTTCAGAAACCATATTTATTTAATGTTTGTTAACTATAATGAAATAAGTTCACTAAAAAACTGCTTACTTTTGTTCGAATGACAAACTTTGTGTAGAATTCCCACGTTCAGACGAACTGGATCGCCTTAAAGAAGTGTTTAATGGAGGATTTTACTTTTAAAAAAAATCCCGTTCTTCCCCAAATTTTTGTCAAATTGCTCAGATTTGTAGGGTCCAGGCCTGTGCACATTTATATTGTTGGATATAGAATTGAATTTACTATTAGGTCTCCGCTTTGTGCTCTTGACACAAACTCTGGTTTGGGTACTGGAGTGCCTCAAAGAAGTGTGTAATAAAGAATTTTTCTAAAAAAAAATCCTGTTCTTTCCCAAGTTTGGGTCAAATTTAAGCCTGCTTTTTACCCTAAACTCCCCAAAATAAATATAAAAATATTTTATTAATGTTGATAGAAAACATCTGTATTGTAATATATTCATCTAGCAATGGCAGCGCTCTCTTTAAAATTCAAGTTAAAAATCATGTAGCTATAGACGTTTCAACTGTTTAATCTAGTAACATATTTAGTTGATTACAACCCTGTGTTTTAACCTAAACTCACCATAGTAAACGTTTATGTGGGTGTGGAATATTTCAACCCATAGAAAACGTAATAATAATAATAATAATAATAATAGTTCAACCCCGTTATAAAGTTAGTGCATAGGTAATAAAGGTACTTATATTAAATAAACACACAAATGTTAGATTTAAGCAGTAAAATTTTGTTTGTTTGTTACCTCCGTATTAGCCGTCTGGCTCACTCATAAATATTAATTCTTTAGTGAACAAAGTGGAGGTATTAATTATTTTTTACGCATTTTTACACTTTCAAGTTTTTCATAATTCTTTTATTCAAGAGTGCATGACGTATTTTTTTTTAAATAAAATATCTAGTGTTTTTTATTTCATAATATTATGGCGTTTGAATGCGTTCAGATGCAAGAATTCTTTACAATGATCTTAAATGAGATATAAGGATTGTTTATATTGTTAGCTTACTACGCAAGCACAGTTTTAGGTTATTTTATAGGTTTCCTGGTGTTAAGTTATGACGCTTAGATCCTACAAGTTAATGAACTATATTATAAAAGAAAAAATATTTTGTCTCCAGGAATGTGGACCAACATTGATATAGCAGTAAAGTAGATTACAAAGACGACATGATCTTATAAAACGTCTAGTCACTCCTATAGATGCGTTATATCTTATTAAATATTACTATTTCCAACTGGTTTGCATTTATAAAAAAGGTTTGCTATGTGACAAAGAAAATAATAATTTAAAAACTCAAAAATTACGTACCAATTCTCATACCTACTTAAAGTAAAGAGTGCAGTGAAATGAGTTTTGTAATTTGTGTTTTTGTTAGTGTAATATTACGTTATCAAATTGTTACCAGACAACTATCATCTGTGACGACCATGGTCGCTCAATGGTTACCAGAACCTGGCGAGGAGAACGCAATATCGTCGGTGAGTCCCGAAGTCGTCATGAACATAGCAGAAAGTTCAGACAGCGAAGACGAAGTGGCAGAACCATCCGAACAAGGGTACCAACCGTTATCCCAGGAGGACCCTAGTTCACTCGTGGTAACTCAGAGTGGCAGCAGTGATGAGGAGAGCAACGAAAACGCATCCGGAGAAGTCGGTATCGACGGAACGCACGGAGAAGAGGTGGGGTGTAAAATATTACCTTGTGTCTTTTGTAAAAATGTTTTTAGGATCTGTTACATTAAACTCAATTTTATAAAAGTTAGCTTAATATGATTGTATTATTGAGATGGGATAGAACCACTTTTTGTCAAATCTTCATTTCTGATTTTGTTCACATTAAATGGTCCCTAAATTAATGATCTGGGGTTCAGTTGTTGGGTTTGTTCGCTAATAATATTGATCTAAGTGACTAGGCCTAGCAAATATCTCTATAGCTCTAAAAGAATAATCCAGTACCAAGATATATTTTTTTAAATCTTTAAGTTTTTGTATGAAACTTGAATTTTTAATTGTTTCTAATCCTTGAATATTCTAAAATATTAAAGGGATTTAAGGATTTTAATGGCACAATCTTAAAATAATACAACACCCTAAAGACTTAAACCTACTCTAGTACGATGTAGAGTGGGCGTATAGGAAGGAGGGTTACCAACTCGCAACAAATCTAGAGATGAACGCAATATGACATTCACATTTTTATTAATTTCGGGGCATTGAATTCCATTTTCCTAGGCCGCCTGTTATTTTTCCACATGATTTTGCAATTATTTTGTTATTTGTACTTTTGAGTAAAGGAAAATAAAATGTCATATTTTCCCAATTATTTAAGTATTTTTAATGAATTTTATTAATTCCATAAAATTATTATTGCAAGTCATATTTGGATTTGAGATTTTTTTGCGACTCTCTTGGATACTATAGAATTCTATAAGTTGAGTATTCAAACACCACATCTATAGTTATTACCATTTTATAATGTTTCAGGCGGCCATTGCCATGGATATTAAACTAAACATTACCTCAAATCAAAGGAAAGGTTCGTTTTCCAAAGAAACTTCTGATGAAATACCGGTAAGTAAACTGTATTACCGTACCGGTAGCTTAACATTATTTCTGTGTACAGTAGCCCCGTGGCTTCTTTGGTGCTGATTGACAGCTCACAGCTAACTTCTGACAGTCAGTATTTAGGTATATACCTAAATTTGGATTGTCAGAAGTGACAGCTGCTAAACACTTGTTTTTGCAGATCATATGGTTCGGCGTAGGGATACATAATTTGGTCTGGTAACTTTTCAAAGCCTTTAGCTGTCAGCTGTGAGCTGTCAGTCAGCACCAAAGAAGCCATGGAGCTACTATAGTTTTATAGTACAGAATAAGTTATTTATCTCTTTTTTTACTAATGTAAGCATAGAACATTTTGATAACTTCATCACCTTAACTGTACTAGAATATGTAACTTGTACATCTCTATGCCTTTTGTTTTTTTCGCATCGCGTCTTACTACCCTTTTGGGCTATAATTTAGAAGAGGTGTATCCACATTTGCACAGAGGAAGAGTGGAAAACTATTTAGAGAAAAGCACTCTCAAGTATACCCCATTGAGATTTGAACCCAGGTTTCCCTGTCATTGGCAGTCTAGTCTCTTGCGAGAGTAGCGTGTTAGACCACGCGGCCACCAAAGCAGGTCTCTTTGACCTTGATTGGGGCAAAACTGCCCAAGTTTAATGAAAAATTAATCTTCAAGTTTTACTGTACAAGTCTCAATAAATTCACATGTACATAATTATATTGCTCTGATAGATTCATTTCAATGTCCATACAACTGGTGAGCAGGTCCAAGTCTGGTCAGGCCCCACGGCCCAGCCCAATATCGAAATAGGAGCGGAGCAGGCCGAGCAGATCCGAACAGCGATGTCTAGTTTCACTCTCCCGTCGTCGGCCATCCCCGCCTGGGCCGCCTCTGTCCCGGAGGACGAGTGGAAACAACAGCTGCTGGCTCGGATAAAGAACTTGCAGCAATCGACTTCACACAAGTGAAGAACCAGGGTCCGACAACAGCTCCTGGCTCGGATAAAGAACTTGCAGCAATCGACTTCACACAAGTGAAGAACCAGGGTCCGACAACACGCTGTGATCGAACTCGCCACTTTAGAGGGGGTAAAATACTGCGCTAGTGTTTCCCTTGTTGTCCGAGACGGAAATATTCGAGATGAAGACTTGAGAATAATATAATCAACTAAAAAAATAGATAGGGTTATTTATTGTATAGTGATCTCTATAAGAAAAACCTATTTTTATTTTATGAGGTAATTGTATTATAATGGGAATAAGGCACAGGGAAGATGGATAGAAACATATAAAAGGGAACAAACCCCAAACACAATATGACTTTTACAATGAAAAGAAGAACACAGTTCACACTTCACACTGCTGCCACTGGACAAAGAGGTAATGGCGGCCTCTTGAAGAAAGTCGATCGTCACCGGCCAAATTCCTGACCTAGGTTTCAATCTCTTGGAACTCATCAAGAGGTGTTGTGAAACATGCAACGTTTAGGAGTAATAAAGGTGATGAAGTTATAGTAAATGCACCTTCATTTGTTTGGAGGGAAAGTGGGAAATCCTTTAGTAAAAACCACCTTCAGCACATTCGATAATGATTACAATCAATCTCCCAGCAGTCTCACATGAGAGAGACTCACTAGACCATGTGACCACTCCGTGGGTAACAAATAGTTAACCCTCTGTTGTGTTTGGTAGGCTATATTTCAATTATGTTCTTTAAAACTTCAAAAAAAACAGTATTGTATAAAACCTGTTTGGACTTGTTGATTTTCTTATCTTTGTAAATGAGAAATGGAATGGATCAAATTGATTGAAAAGGGAGTTTTTGTTTCATTTATTTTAAATGTTAGTAAATGAAAGTTACTCTAAAACAGGGGCCGGAAACTAATCAATTGCAATCGACTGGTCAATCGGTGAGATAACAGCGCCATTAAAAGTTTATCTTTCTTATCTTTTAAATTTGCAAATATATTAAGTACTTTCAAAATAATTTTAATGACCAAAATAACTTTGATTGATGTTAATTGATAATGTTATAATGACACGAAAATATACATTTCACTTATTCTATATTTTTCTTTTAGAATTTTAGGGACATAATTATTTGAGGAAAGGTTGAATTTTAGGGATGAATATACATTTATAGACAAAAAGAAAAAAAGAGAAGCAAAAGTAGAGCGGAGAAAGGTTGGGTGATCGTGGGACCCTTGATGAGCTCGAAAGTCGATCAAGGCCCAAACATGTTGCTCTAAATTGTATTTCTTGACTGCCGTTCAAACAGTTTATATATTGTTTTTAAGTTAATATTTAATATCCACAAGAATATTATATTTGCTGCTCTTGTTTAGTTTGTATGTTTTGTGTATTTTAAGAAAAATAAAGAGGCCTATGAGTATTTTCGAGTACGATTATCGGCTCAAGAGTTGCAAAATGTTGGAATATTAACAAAGTACATGTCTGGTTTAACAATCCTCCTAGACAATAAATCTTGTAAGAGCCGAGAGCGCAAGGAATGTATTTCACACACTTGTCCTCGTATCCACAAGATTAATGTGTATGTATTAGTGTTCAGCTGCGGTCCTTCAACAAAAGCAGGTAACGTAGCACCTTTAATTATTAATGTGGGAGCTACTGTCCAATTTTCATAGAAAGGGCCTTATCTGACAACTATTAAAGCTATGGGATCTACTTTCATGTAATGATAAATCATACATCTTGTCGTGTGATATGAAACATGTTTTTTTTTGCTAAAAGGCTCTTATGAAAATCGAACTATAGGTTACTTACTGGCTGGTTGTATTAGATTAGCCCTTTTAGTACCACGAGCTGATCTGATCGGATCGGTTCCACCTGCTATTCACTAACTTTCTCCACCCCACCTCCCTTCTCTTCAACAACTTCCGTACACTAAGTCGAGTCTTAACATGCTTTTTTTATTCTTAAAACTCTTAATGTTCTCTTTTTCCCATATTTGTCTACAACATTTAGCCACGTCCCCTTCCTTTTGATCCACACACTCTACCTTCATATATTTCTTTCAGCACTTGATCCACTCTCATCTTCCCAACGTGCCCAAACTATCCTACAACGTTTGTATCCCCCTCAACACTGACTGTAATGTTATGTAATGATTGTTTCATA
>CABFOV010002389.1:6797-28807 GCA_902141375.1 Timema poppense
CCCCTCCCCTCAGTCTACCTGATCGAGATTAAATCTCAAATTTCCTTGTCATCGGCAGTCTAATCTAATAAAAGAATGACTCCCTATAATATGCGACAACTGAAGCAGGTAATGGTGTACTAACTTCAATGTGAATAAAAGATATTTTAAAACACGATTTAAAATATGACACTCATGTTATAATATAACTTAAAATAATGAATACAGCAACTAAAACTGAAAAAAAAAGATAGTATGAATGAGATGAAAAGGAAGCTGTAAAAAAGAAGCGTCAACCACGATAACCAAAGAACCAACCTATTCGTCCGTTTAAGTATCAGTACGTATATATTTCGTTGATAACCGTTTCAAACATGGTAATTTTAAACTTGTCACTCGAGTCTGCCAGTGACACATCGGTATTTAAACATACCACTGAAAATATATAGTAGAAATAATAATAAAACAAATATAGCACCTGTGAATTTAGAATAAAGGAATGGTTTCAAATTATGTGATGGTGGTGATGGACATCAAAAGTTGGCAACGTCAAAGAATGTCTAGTAATGAATGGTTCATATGCGGGAACCCCTCTTTTTGACGAAGCTTTTTTTTAAGTGCAGCTGGGATATAAATGGAACATGACATGAACGACTATTTTAAATTACAGTCAATACAGTTTTATACACACATTCATTTATGATCAAATTAAAACACGTATAATCAAAATAAGTTTGAAATTATGGATGCATTTTTTTATGTGTATGTGAATGCCTTACTGTCCGTCAGGGTTTTCCACAACTCACGCTAATTTTAAGGAAACAGGATGAGGAAGATGAATTCAAGAGATTACTAGCTCGCAGTGAAGATTTGACTACCGCATAGAGAATTGCTATGAAGGAAACCATTCCCAAAGTAGACGTACACCCAGCTATGACTCAAACCAAATCCTGACCTACCAGGTCCAGAGATGACCATGTCAAAAAAACACTCTGGTATTAATATAAAATTTATTTTTTGATTGGACTACGTTTTAATTATTAAATATATATTAAGGAATCTGAATATATAATTATTTTCTGAACAACATTTCACTTACCCCTCTTAATTATTCACATTTAATTAAATCAACTAGTTGAGAAAAACGAATTTAAGATTTGTGGCAATAAATCAAAATTTGCGTGATTGGAGAGAGAAATTAAGAAATAAACAATCTCAATATATTCAGTCGAGATTCAAACGCCAAACTATTTGTATCCAGCAAACCAGTTTAGGTACATCTGACGTTTCGTCCCCATTTCACTAGTTTGGATGTGTGTCAATATATTTTGTTTTGTAAAAAAAATAAGTATAATTATAATTATATAAAATCTTAGTGCTTATATTTTGGAATTTGCTATCACACATACTATAATTAGTATGGTAAATTAGTTTTAAAATAGCAAATATGTAGCTTCTATAAAATTCTCATTATATTTGTCCTTTTGTAATATCAGAAAGTCAGTAAGGAATGTAAGATTCTTTTTGTCTTTTTCATTTGGAGACATTATTACACAACCCTCATCTAACGGTTTCTTTCCTCTCATTAAATTCCTTCTGATGAGAGATACACTATGTGGCTTGTGTTTCAAAATAAATTGCTTCTCCCTAATCATTTTTAAAGGTATTTTGTTATTCTTGCCTTATTAAAAAATATACTGATTTTAATTACCACATTATTGAAAAATTAAATGCCAACTGAAGCTGGACATTATAAGGGTATAATTAGAAGTTGCTATTATTATAGAAAAAATTATTCAACTTTATTCTGTATTGTGACATTTAAAATATGAACATAATGAAAGAAACTACTCACCACTCTCCCATCAGTGAGCACATGGGCAAAGGCATCAGTCTCATCCTGTAAATTTGATAGTAATGGCGATCTCGTTACAAGAATTCTGGTCGGGTGTATTGAGGTGATTAATTTTTAATAAGTTGAAACTCTTCCTTCATTTATTATAGATTATACCTTCCTCATTCGTAGACCAATAGTGTAATTAAGACCCGCTTTCATGGCTTCATGGTCTAATGTGATACTCTCGTGTTAGAATAAACTACCGATGACGGGGAGATCAATGTTCGAATCTCGGTTGGATGTACTAAGGTTGGTTTGTCTAAAATTGTTTTTCCATTCAAATTCAGGTACACTTGATTTAAATATAACCTTTCTAGTCCCTAAAACCGTAAAGTATTTAGTAGATAAGCATATAACTTGAACGAGTAGTAAGACGTTGTGCTAAATAAGTTTTGATTAATTTCCGTGAGATTATAATAATAATAATAATAATAATAATAATAATATTTAGCACCGCGTCTTACTAAACGTTCGGGTTATACGCTTTAAGTACTAATTACTATAATGGATTAGGAATTGGGAAGTTTGAATTAGAGGAAGTGAACCCGCATTTGCGTGGAGTGAGAGTGGAAAACCATTTAGGAAAACCACCCCCAGTTCACCCGACCGAGATTCGAACCTCGATCTCCCCGTCCTCAGCAGTTGATCTCAACACGACTAGTGCGTTAGCCAACTACGCCACCGAGGCGGGTGAGATAGTAATGATGATATATTTATGTACCAAATTTCACCTTTCCTCCAGGTTAGGAAATACTCTCTTCACTGTATAAATTTAGTTTGTAAGTCAAATTCTGATATAATTATTCAGATTGTGTTTTTTAAAGTGTACGTTAAAAGCCCGTCTTAACACATAGATAAGGCCTAGATTAAGTAGGTAACACAATTCTATTCTAACCAGACGTCATATTGGGGTGTGGTTTTCAGTAAATGACCAACCTGACTTATAATTATGCTGTGAATAATATAACAAGCTATTTCTAGTTTGACCGTAGTCATATATCTAAATGTCTTGTAGGTGGTCATCAGATCAGCTTAGGTGTGGATTTAGGGGTCAAAGAGTCAGGTGACCCTCCTATGAAAGTTAGAGAATTAATACAAAGAAATGAAAGTTCAAATTTGTAGAACCTTTAATATTTTTATGCGTAGACACCCCTTAGACCGGGTCTACACGTACGTTATTCGACTACGTTTATTCAATGTTCGATATGACTCATGCAAGTGTATGAAAAAATATTTGTTTTCATGTACGAATATTTGTCGTGCATATAGTGAGAAACGAACATTGTTCCTCATTGAGTCGGTAGACTACCACACATCAAAGAAGACTAATAATCATCTGAGAGCAAGTCATCCCCGAATACCGAATATAGAATATTTGTGGAAAGCAGGATTGGCGGAACTGTGAGAGACTCTGCCCCCTGCAAATAATTTGCTCCTCCATGGGATAAATTCCCCTTTGATATATTTCAAACCCTCTGATATTATTAAATATGAAGCTGAAAGATGGCCATAAATTAAATTTCATATAACCTCAGATACACTCAATTTTCAAAAAATTTCCAGAAAAGACTACTTAAAATAATTTCTAGACTATAGGCATATAACTGGCAGAAAAAGTTGGGGTAGGAAAGCTATAAATAGCTTCCAAGGTCATCCAAATTTCAAAAATATCTGGGGGAGGACAATTCCAAATATTGAGTTTTCTGAAAGAATTCAATTTTCAAAATTTTGTCGTTGGAATACCACACCAAAGATTATCTTCTAGATGTATCTAATTACCGTAAAAATTTAAGGTGAGGGTCACTCTAAATAGCATCAAGGGGCATCCAAATTTCAAAAATGTATAGGTGAGGAACACATTAAATGGCCTATAAAAGAATATAATTTAAAAAAACCTTGTTGAAGACTACTCAGAGTTTCTAGAGTGAAAATTTTTTTTTAAATTGTTGATGGAGGGCCACTCTAAGTATTCTTTAAAAACTATCCGATTTTACAAAATAGAAAAGGATGGCCACGGTTTAAAACATAACTAAGATCAAATATGAATGATAAACTATTAAATGGCTTCAAACTGAAATTTAACATTGTAATTAACTATGTTATTTATAATTATGAACCCCTTATCAAAATGATCTGGATCCGAACCCTGGATCGGCTCTTAAATAACTCAAATAAAAAATAAAATAGACAATCATAATAATATGACTTTTTTTGTGTTGTATGTATAACTTGTATTATGGTGTATGATTTTTAAATAAACTATATACATGTTTGTTGGAGCAAACCTGAGATATCTTCCTTAATATAATAGTATTCTACTTACTGCCCCTGTATTTTTTACCTTTACAGCTACATATACATACACGTTTCACTTTCCTGACCATATATTTAATATATCCTTCCTTCCTTCTGTTACAAAGAAGAGCCTACTGTAATTTAGAATTCTCTATGTACTTCCCCATCTTCTTTTCCCTTTTGGGAACATTAAAATAACCCTTCAATTTTTTTAACATGCATATTTCTTATTACATAAAAGCAAAATAATGAAACCCAAATTACATTTTTTTTGTTTCTATTTTTCATAAAAACAAACAAAGGTTTTTCTTTTAATTAGAAGATTATAAAATTACGTTAGGAGGGAAAAGTAAATAGGGAATAAGATAAATACAATGTTAGAGAGGGAAAGAGTACACATACACAACTTTGTGTTCACGCAATCACTAACCATAGGCTCATATATAGATATAATTTTTTTAAGTTAAATAAATGACTTGAGAGGACTTATAATATGATCAACTTTCCGTTAAAAAAACTTTAGTGGCGTGTAGAATTTTAAGTGTGGTTATGCATTGAAATGATAGCACTGCTTAACAGCTCTTGTTTCCTTATAACTTCCATCCTTCTTCAATCCCTCATACAGGTACATATACTCATTGACAGGCTTATCTGCACCCTAGGTGTTTTTACAGAAGGATTACATTTCTATTTTCTTTTTATATTCTTTTTTGGTTCTTTTATTATTGTTTGCCCTTTGGACTTCTTCAGAGGTGATTCCAGAATATTGGAAGGCGCAGAATACACGTGTTTGTTGACATAGCGCATGACTATCCCCTACGAGGAATGTTCTTGTTTAAAGTAGCATTACCTTAGAAATAATATGTAGTAATTACGCTTAGGTGGTCAAATAATCTAAGGCGTCAGTATTGCAATAGACTGGATTAGTGATGACGGAGATATTGGGGCTCAAATCCCTGTCATGTGCTGAGCTTTTTTTTCCAAATGGTTTTTCATTTTCTCTCCACGCAAATGTGAATACACTTCCTTTAAATTCAACCTTCATTTTCCGTATCACATTAGCGTAGTTATGTGTACAGCCTGTATGGGTAGTAAGATGTGGTGTCAAAAAAAAGTTAGAAAATATTTTTAAAAAACCTAAGGATGT
Source organism: Timema poppense (assembly GCA_902141375.1). Classification (NCBI taxonomy): domain Eukaryota; kingdom Metazoa; phylum Arthropoda; class Insecta; order Phasmatodea; family Timematidae; genus Timema; species Timema poppense. The sequence goes on from CABFOV010002389.1 coordinate 12,116, forward strand.
GCACGCAGACATTGGGCGTAAGCCTTGTCTGCTTTGTTTTGCCTGTCAGCTTTCTAATCTTTTTTATCGTTACCTTATTTTCTTTTTTCTAAATGTTTTACTACTCTATACACTCAAAAAGATTATATTTTCTTTAAATTCTACCCATCCCATATCTATCTCGTTAGTATAAATATTTGAAATGCCTATGCACAGTGTACTATAGTTACAAATTCGTCGAAAGAGGTTTTTGGAATTAAATCATTTAAAAAAAACACAAGTGTTATTCACACCAAGGAGTGAGTAAAGTATAGTTTTAGAGGAAATGTACCCGTATACGCGCGTATGGCGAGTGATATACCATTTAGGAAAAAACAGACTAGTGTACTGTACATGGCTGGTATTCTAGTGTTTTTTTCAAACCAGACTATGTGATATTGAAAATGTTTTTCTATACTATATCCTCAACGTATGGTCAAGAATGTTAAGTTGGGAATGTAGGGGATGCGATAAAAGGTAAGTGCTTTTGCTGTCTTTAAAGTTAAACCTTTTTTGTTTATGCTAAATAATATATTGATTCAGTAGAAATATAGGGTTTAATTTTCTTCACATAGTGATATCAACAGTGCTTGAGTGTCATGAACAAAGATGTTAAGAAAATTAAACTTTATATGATTTTACTGAAAAATTATTTGATCTCTTTTGACCAAATAAATGTTCTGCTATAACAACTGCAAAAAGCATTGGGTTTTTCTCAAGTTCCCTTCCGCCTTTCCTTAATATGCAATTTTTCCAAACGAAAGTAGATAGGACACTATTTATAGTCCCTCTGTGATCAAAATTCAGTTAGAACCATGTCTGAAATACAGAGTGATACGAAACATTCAGAGTTCACAATAGCTGGGCTATAAAGGTGTGAGAATACAGCTATTTGTTAAATAACGATTGACACACACCAGTTAAAACGCGTAATAAACGCAAGTTAAGTTTTTCTGGTGATGAGGAGATCGGGTTTTGAATCCCAAACAGGTATACTGATAGTGGATTTACTAGTTGGTTTTCCATTTTTCCCTTACGTATATGTAGGTATATTTCCTCTAAATTCTTTCTTCCCCATCGAAAATATAACAACTTATATTTATATCTATTAAAATATTAACACTATTTATTTTAATATTTCTCATGGTGGAATTTTAAGTCAAACAATCTTAATTTTTGAAGAGAAGTCCGTTTTTTTTATAGAAAACTCTAGTTTGTAAACCATTTTAAAGTGAACTACAGACGCCGTTTCCATCCATAAAAAATTGCTGTTATTGTCACAAATTCTTATTTAAATAATGGAAAACGCTTAAAAGAAAAATATAATTAAAAACAGATTGTTTGTTATTCATGTTTTAATTACTAAACTTGACAACAGTTCAACACATGGTATTGCAGATCATATGAGTTGGTAAATGTATATATAAGAGTAGATCTGGTAGCTTTTGCTAGCTGACAGTGACTGACCATCACTCCCACACTGTAATATTTGTTACACTACTCTACGGGGGACGGAGAGTCTACCGTAGACTACTGGTATTCACATTTAGTATATTCGAACTGTCTCTTGGAACATAGGGTCCTACAGGGTCCATTTAAATATCTCATAGCTCCCAAACCCTTGGATAAGAGGATTAAGTGGAACCAGGCAACTTGTAGGACTGTTCAGGCTTACGTAAATATTCCTTTAGGCACGTGCTATCCAAGTCTCAATGGGGAACCCTATTGGAGACGTACCTGGGTGTATCAACAATAATTATTCTCAGACAACGGTTCTGGAATTTAGGTATACATCTCACCTTCGATCCCGCCGTGTACACTAACGCGGTAAACGTTTAATCGAGAAGCTGCTCGAGCTATTTCTTGAAAGATTTGCCCTTTAATATATGATCTGAACGCATCTGTTATCATACAAAGCTTGGTTTATTCTAGTTTTGCCCTTAAAATGCAAGCGATTGCTCATATTTATTAAGAGCTGGATTGAATCGCTGTTAGAAGGCGCTCTTTCTGTATGTACTCATCTAACAGGGAAGAGTAGATAATCCATTTTGTTGTTTTAAATGAATTTCCAACGTTACTTTTTAATAATTATCGTTATTATTAAAATTACTATTATTATTATTATTATTAGTTGTTCTGTTTTCTAGAGGTCCATTCCCCTCTACCCTTCACCTTAAAGACCGTCTATACGGAGCCAACACACACTACACTGCACCGTAAAGTTCTGCACGAATGCTAGACATGGTTTTTAAATGTTATTATTATTATTATCACTGCGTATTACTACCCGTTCGGGTTATACGCACTTACGCTAATGTGTAATGGTAGGGTTATTGTGAGAGGAGATGAAGGACCTACAGTTTAACGTGGAATCCGAACCACGGTGGAGGCCTGGCATTCCTCACATTCACAAGATGTCTTGTCAGAGATGAAGAAAGGGTTAGGTAATAAGATTTTAAAAAATTTGTGCAAGTAGCTACACGAATCCGCTCCGTAAAACACCGCACCAGCACGGACAAATCGTCGAAAGAGTATGCATCCGCACTTTTAAGGTGTGGTGCGGTGAGGAGCGTTTATGTCAAATAGGGCCGGTATACACAGAACGCTAAGCTAAGCTAAGCTAGTATTCGCTCTACTAACTCTTTAGAAAAATAGCGGACTATATATTTAAATGTGTTGGTTCATACAGAAAGCTAATATATGCCTTTATACGCCGCGCTATGTTTTATCGGATTGGAGACCAGGCAATTTCTTCCAACTTTCAGCTTGAGCCATCTTACGTTGCGCGTAGCGTATCTTGAGCTCCGTGTTGAACAGACGCAGTGCTGGTTTGGTGAAAATAACTAAAGAAGTGTTGAAGTTTTGTTTTCAGTTTGTTTCACGATGTATTTAAGTAATATTCTATTTAGGTTTTATATTTAATAAATATTTTTATATTAAAATGGAAGCGTTAATTGAACAAGTCAAACCTTCACCTCTTACATTTTCTTCGCCTTCCAAAACAACTGCTAAGAGTAGAATATTTTCTTCCTCAGTACTAAAACCTGAACTCAAACAAGATATTTTGTAGAACGCCATCATAACTAAGAATCACTGGACCAGACTAGAAAACAACAACACTGAATTCGGGGGTAAAAGAAGAAGAAAGAAAGGGATTTGCGGTGTGCTTTGTCAAATATCAAAACAAATATTCAAGAACTGATTAAAACAAAATAGCACCAAACATCACATTAATTTTCAGTCATTTTATTTGTACCAATATGCTGACAATGTTACATTTATTTTTCTATAAAATAAAGTAGTAACTATAAAACAAAAAATGTGTTATTAGTTTTAGCAGCTATCCCCAAAATTGATGGAAGGGTGTGGGAATATGATTATCTACCTAGGAGGGCGTCAGTTGAAAAAGGTTGGGAATTACTACGGTTGCCAATATCACCCTGTGACGTCTACCTCCAGTGTACATACATGTAAAACGCTACCTCGAGTCAAATAACATTAGGTAAGTGCCTTCTTTATTTAGTCCTTACCTGGAGATAAAGAGTTTACTGATTGGTCTCCCTAGAAATTAGTCATAGTAAAGAGACAGTGTAAGTACCACAAAAAAAGGTTTGAAACATGTTACTAGTAGTAATATAGTTGTTTTTATACAAAAACTTTTTAATCAAACTCAATTCAGACAGCCGCGACTAGTATTATTATTATTAGCACCGCGTCTTACTACCTGTTCGGGTTATACGCACTTACGCTAATGTGCATTGGTAGGGTGATTATGAGATGAAATGAAGGACCTACAGTTTAACGTGGAATCCGAACCACGGTGGAGGCCTGGCATTCCTCAACATTAACAAGATGTCTTGTCAGAGGTGAAAGAAGGGATTGGTAATCAGATAAATCTTTGCAGGGACAGAGGATTGAACCCCGGCCGCCAGTATAGAAGTCTGACACCTTACCCCTAGACCGCCAGGTCACCTACAAACGGCGCGACTAGTAGTAAGACGTGATATACATAAATAAAATAGCCGACTGTTGTATGCGATTTGTTTTACATCTATTTGGTACAGATAAGTTAATTAGTTACTACATCTTTATTAAGGAAGTGATACTGTAAATTTATAATCAACTGCCACAAACATTTCTACATCTATATTAAAATTTTATTAATATGTATCACAATCTATTTGCAAACACAATAAAGTTAATTGTATTTGCTATTTATGTATTTGTTTGGAGTATTTAAGGTGCACTTCCTGAGAGAATTTCGAGAATTTCTACGAGCGAGAGTGAAACATCCTACCAATTTTGCCAGGAAAGGTATTTTCACATACCTTCCAGGGGTATTTTTTACATATCACAATCAACATGGGACCGACGGATTTGCTTCCCCTCTATAGGAAGTTGCGATACGGATATTTATCGCTCAAGAAAAATCCGTCATCCACTTCTGAGTTTTAACCCACAAACATCGAGCCCTGAGGAGTATACTTTACCCCCAAGACCACCAAGGTAGACTATTTGCTATTAATTTTTATTTTTTATTTTTTATTTTACAGCACACATTCTGTTAACGTTAAAATACTATCAGACATTTTTTTAAATAAAAATTGCCAATGTAATGAAAACAATATTTAATTAACTATAGATTCTATTATTTTATAAATGTTTTAAATTCCAAATATGTTTCAATATACGGTGGGGAAGAAGACCTTTCGAAAGTGATTGTGATAGTAATGTTTTCGATTTTTCGATAAACATTGTATATAACCGATGGATACAAAAATGAAATTCATACAATTCTATAACCATGTTTATTTCATGAAGCGAATTTTTACAGTTCACTGGAATTCACTGATTAAAAATAATGTTGTGGTTTTTTAAATATTCCTTGCTGAAAACCTTATTTCGACACGGATATAAAACCAACAAATTAAAATGGAGACACCCACTGCTGTGGTAGTAGTACATTCCCCTTGGTTATCTTCGATGGAGATGTCTGGGGATGGAATCCCGACTGTGTATGGTTTTCTCCTATTTGATAAAGGGCTACGTGGAAAGAGTTTAACCCTAAAATACCATTAGATAAAAAAAAATTGTGTATTATTTTTATTATTATTATTATTATTTCCAAATAATCTACTTATTTATTACAAGGTAACCTGTGATATTATATTGAATACAGAGAGCAATGGGATTAATGATTCGTTTCATTAATACTATTTTTATTAATATTGTAGGACATTTTGACCGCCTTTTGTGGTCTAGTGGTCAGAGATCCTAGCTACAGATCCAGATGTCCCGGTTTCGATCTTCGATGCATAGACTGAAGAGAGGACAACTCAGCCTCGTGAGGACAATTGAGGAGCTACTTGAGTAAATAAGCAGTGGCTCCGGTCTAGAAAACTGAGATTAAAGGCCAGGGGGGGATAGTTGTGCTAGCTACATGACACCATCTATCCGCAAATATTGGTACTATCTTCACCAACACGCAGTGGCGTTTGGTTGGTATAGTTAACTTTCGAGCTGACGCCATATAGTTTTATTTCATAAGACCCTTTATTAACAATATTATAATTGTAAATTTAACAATTTACGTATCTTAGAGAGAACAATATTATCACTAAACCCGAGGAGCTCTTGCGGGACAGTTTCATATGATCTTAAAATATGAACATTAAAAACAGCCCTTTTCGGACATTTGTAGTGAGTAATACCAGGGAGGAGGGTTGCGAGGAGTGAAATGAAAAATAAATGGCATACCTTTTAACCCGTAAAAGACTGATACTACCCATAATTATGTCAAAAAACAATAAACCCGATAATAATATATTTAAAGATAGTACATATTTGAAGGTTAACCATTATTACCTGCTATATAAACAGGGTGACCTGGTGGTCTAGGGGTAAGGTGTCAGACTTCTATGCTGGCGGCCGAGGTTCAATCCTCGGTCCCGGCAAAGATTTATCTGATTACCAAACCCTTCCTTCACCTCTGACAAGATATCTTGTGAATGTGAGGAATGCCAGGCCTCCACCGTGGTTCGGATTCCACGTTAAATTGTAGGTCCTTCATTTCATCTCACAATCACCCTACCATTACACATTAGCGTAAGTGCGTAAAACCCGAACGTGTAGTAAGACGCGGTGCTAATAATAATAATAATATATAAACAGTGCTAAGTATGTTTTTATTTATTTGAGGTTTTTAACGTGCACTCTCTGAGCCTACGGATTATTACCAACTTTGTTGGGAAAAGTATTTTCATACACTTTCAAAGTTTTGTATACATGTTATAACCGATATGGGGCTTACGGCTTTAATTCTCCTCTAAAGACTGTTGTGCTGCGGATTCTTATCTATAATGAAAAACCATCGACTCCAACAGTGTTTGGACCCAACGAACATCAGGTCCTGAGATATTAATTTTATCCCAAGACGGCTGAGGTCGATTAGTGCTAAGTGAAAATCGCAAATTTGACAGGTATCAAATGTGTTCATCATCAAATTTAAATACAATAACCCATCACATACGTACATTCTGCACCTGAGAGGTAATTTTGACAGTAAAAATGAGCACCAGTTAGTGTTAGGCTGATTAAAATGGTAGCGCACCATTCCTGCCAAATCTCGGTAAGTTTGTGCCCTACTCTCTTCAACGTGGTGGCGCCATCTCTGAACCCTGAAATTTTAGGGACAATAAATGTTTAGTGGGGTTCAACAACAGCCCATTTAGGTCTTAATATGATTTTATTAACTAAATTGATCAAATTAAAGCAAGCACTTTTTGGTAAGTTACTCAGTATATATCAAACTATTATAAAGTTGGCCCTTAAACATTAAATATAATTTAAAGATATTATAAATACCTTCGGTATCTATTTAATTTGAAAATAACAAGCAAAAATATTTTCATAACTCAATTTTAGTCAAAGTACATTCACTGGTAGTCGGTTTTCTTACCATTGAGCCCATACAACCAGTTTTAAATTCCAATTAATTAGTGACATTTTCCTACTTATTCAAAGCTTTAAAAAAAAATCCCTACGGTTCTTATGTATATATGGCTGGCAAACAGCACATAGCCCCCAGTCCGAGTTTATGCTAGTTAATGGACTAGCATGTCCGGGATTGGGCCAACGTGTCCAGTGAGTGGACTAGCGTGTCCAGTGAGTGGACCAGAGTGTTCGCTGAGGGGACCAGCGTGTCAGACAAGTTGACCAGCTTTTCTGGTGATTGTACCATCACTTTTGGTGAATGGACCAGCTTGTGTCCGGGAGTAGACAAATATATGTCCGAGAATAAGCCAGCTTATGTCCGGGAGGGGAAAATCGTACCCAGTGAGTGAACCAGCATGTCCTGTGAGCGACCCAGCGTGTCCAGTGAGTGATACAGAGTATCTGGTGAAAGTACCAGCATGCCCAGTGAGTACACCAGCATGTCCGGTCAGTGGACCAGTATGTTCAGTAGGATTACCAGCATGTCCGAGAGTAGACAAGCGTGTCTCCGTGAGAACCTTTATGCCCGGGTGGTCACGGACCTTAGGTCAGCATGGCGTATGTGGAATAGTGTGTAGGTAACAAGTCGAGGTCATACGTGAATTACACGTTTGACATCGACATTGGCTGTTAACTTGTGAACTATATTGATAGTGAACATTGTTAGTGAGTACATTAAATATTTAAATAATTATTATATATTTTATAGTTATACGCTTGTTTATTTTTTTGAACAATATTATATTTTAAGTGTGTATTCCATGTGCTCTTTCAATCGTGTTTAATCAGAAACGTACCCAAATATCCTGAAAAGAACTCGAGATTCACAAAGTGTGGCGTGGCTGGCCCGCGAAGGCCAGGTAACCCGTTTAGCAACTATATTTTAGTAAATTATATTTCTCATAACTAGTTAATAACGACTAATACCCGGATATAATTTAGGCATATAGAAGTAAAATATATTGAAATAAAACGCATCAATGGACTCGCGGACTAAGCGTCAAGCTCGTCTAGTCTAGTTTACTGGAAATGGGTAGATTCAGATTCTATTCCCGGCCAGATGTGGTGAGGGTAATTTTTCCTATATGGTTTTCCACTCTACCTCTACTCAATTGTCTATACATTTTCTTTAAGTTATATATTCCTCATCCCTAGCCTATCAGTGTAATTAAATGCGATATTCCTCATCCCTAGCCTATCAGTGTAATTAAATGCGGATAGCCCGGATGGGTATAAAAATGTGAGGCAGAAAAATAAAAATAAAAAGCTATAAATAAATACCGTAATAATATTTTGTTTTGAACTAAACAATACCGAAATGATAAACTTATTTATCATTCATATTTATTTTTAATAGTTTTTTTTCCCACCAAACTAAATAAATTCTTGTTTGTTACTGGTATGAATTACATATAGAACAAAAAAAATCTACCAGTCAAAAATAATTTACTACAATACAGCGTATCGATCTCCAATTAAATATTTGTTTATTTAAATAGAATCAGAAATAAAATTCTTCTATGGTGTAAGTTTCCTCTTTTGAATAATTTCATTAAATATCATCATTTTATTTTGGGAAATATTATGATTCAGTAAAATTAACGAGTATCAGACGAAAGATTTTCCATATAAAATTCCATCACTAAGTAAGATAATTTTATTTTTATTTTTAAAAATAAAGGGCTAGCCGCTAGATGTATATTTTTTTCATTTCAGATGACAAAAAAAAAAGTGGGGGTGGAGGTTGTTAAGGAAAACTTACTTTGACGGTGACAGAGTAATCTGTCCTCTGTACAAGATGTGGTAGCTCACCATGAAAAGTGTACAGGTTAAGAAGGTTACAGGAATTAAGTTGGTAAGTTCGGAGAATGAGAACACGGGAGGGGGTTGTCCCATTACGGTGACGAATAGGTGAAAGGAGGGAAGGGAAGTGGGGGAGGGAAGGCGGGATACAGTAGCAGTTAGCCCCATGGTAGTGTGCGAGGGAATCAAATTATAAATTCCTTCCTTCCTAGGGAAGCACGCCTTCATCTGAAACTCCCGAGGGTCTTTCTTGCTGGTGTCGCCATTTTAAGGGGGAGTTATGAAAGTAGCAAAGGAGTGGGAAGAGAGATTAGAGGGGAGGGGATGTGTAAAGAGGTGGGGGGAATCTTAGATTGGGGTGAGATCCCATGACTTTCACCGTATGACGTAGATTAAATTCAAGGAGAAGTAAGGTTTCTAATACATCTTCGCGTTATTCTTTTATAAGATGGCAAAGAATCAAGAATGTAACAAAAAAAAATCTATATGTACAGTTAGAACGAAATAATAAAGATCTTTTTTTGAAAATGGATAACATTTTCACCTATTATCATTATTAATTATACTAAATTATGCCGTGGAATAGGGGTCAACGCACCTGGCTACCAAACCATGGCTCATGAGCTCGATTCCCAGATAGTAATAAGGTTATTTTTCCTGAGAGGGAAATTATTCTAACAGTAACCAGGGTTTGATTAGTTAAGACTTAAGGTAAGTTAAGAGTTTATACTGGTTCCACACCTTCATATTCACTATTACTACCAACTCATCTCATCGGGACACGGAAAGAGTCTCCACGGAAAGAATGTACGATTAGTACATTCAAGCGTCCTCTGTGCTAATATTCCCACCAAATGAGCTATACTGTACACGGTAGGAAGGAACGTCTAAAAGGTCCTTTTTCCTACCAAAATCATACTCTATAGTATAATTCTGACAGAGAAAAAGGTCTTACAAACCACCCATCATACGAGTAATGTAGCCAAGACACGCATAGAACTAATTCATATGAATTATCAATATTTTACATCAAAAGAAACAACTTCATATCACTTGACTTGGCTTCTTAAAGTAGTTATGTTTTGTATACATAAAAACTTTAAATTTTCTAGAATACAAATTTTATAGAGATAAAAAGGTTTACTCTAGTAGTATGCATGCAAATTTTCTCTAAACGCAGGTAGACGCGTTTTTCTTGTCCGGTTTGGTTTGCCTATAACGGAGATGTTGAGGTTGGAGTCCCAAGAGCCAGCTGTACTGAATTGTTAATAAACAATTCAGTACATATCCCTAAAAATTCAATTCCTACCCCACAAAAAATTATAGTAAATTTCCTCTCCTAAGTTTTAACTGCCTCATACTTAACCTATTAGTGTAAATATACGGCTAGCCCGTATGGGTAGTAAGACGTGAACCCCATAAGCTCTCTAAATAAACTAATATTAAGAGCATAGTATATGTACACTCCGTTTAACCTGAGAGGTGACCGTCTTACCTTGATGGACTATACTATGGCCCTATCCGATTGGCTGATTCATAATGGAACCATGTGAGATAAGTTTGACATCTCTCACGGTAAACGAAGGGTGTAGCTATAATATATACCTTATAATTAAATTGTCAAACCTGGTGGTCTTAGGAGGCTGGCCTCAGGACCCGATGATCGTGGGTTCAAACCTAGCCGAGGTGAATGGATTTATTTTGAGCAATAAAATTATTATTAGCACCGCGTCTTACTACCCGTTCAGGTTATACGCACTTTACGCTAATGTGTAATGGTAGGGTGATTGTGAGATGAAATGAAGGACCTACTGTTTAACGTGGAATCCGAACCACGGTGGAAACAATATGTCTTGTCAGAGGTGAAGGAAGGGTTTGGTAATAAGATAAATCTTTGCCGGGACCGAGGATTGAACCCCGGCCGCGAGCACAGAAGTCTGACACCTTTGCCCTAGACCGCGAGGTCACCTTGAGCAATAAAAATCCATAGCACAAACTTCTATATAGAGGAAGTAAAGCCGTCGGTACCATGTTGGTTTTGACATGTAAACCCTGAATGGTATATGACAATACCTATACAGGAAAAATTGGTGGCCTCTTTCACGTTCGTTCATAGAAAATCAGTGAGGAACTCAACGTATAACTACCACACTTCATGAACTCCCTTGATAAACGGGATTTGAAACAGGTGGTGCAAGTAGCTTTAACCATCCTAAGGACTGAGTGTAAGCCCACCTCCGAATGGATAAAAATCTCATCAAACAAACCTCTTGGTTTGTTGACAAGAAGATTAGACTCCACGGCGCTAGTCCGAAATCGAGTCATACCAACCGAGAGACCGGCGTATATTGGTGAAGATAGTGCCAACATTTGCGGATGGAGGGTATCATGTGGTCAAACCAACGAACCCTCCAGCCGTTAATACCAGTTTTCTTTATCGAAGCTGCTACCTCTTTAACCAAGTGGCTCCTCATTTGTTCTTACGAGGCTGAGTTGACACCATTTCAGAAATATTGATTCACAGAAAAATATGGAAGTCTGGATAATCGAACAACAAGACCTCTGAATCTGGAGCCAAGAACTGAGACCAATATACGACTGAGGCGGTCTGGTCTGCAAGAAGAAAATTTAAATTAGATTATTTTGAAATTATTTTATTAAAAAATCTCTGAGACAAAACCTTTAGTAAGTGTTTTGAATAATTTACGTACTTTAAGGTTGTCATGACGATGATATTAATACCCAAGATCAATAAATCAACAACTAAAAAAAAAGTTTTATGCGTTGTTTCTTCCAATAAATTATACTTTATATGGTATGCATGGTTCAATAAAGAAGAAAGTAATATATAGTTAGCTATTTATATCAACATATAACTTATAAATTATTATTTTTTTTAGCACGTCGTCCTACTACACGTTCGGGTTACACTTTTTAGCACTAATTATATTAATGATTTTAGGGATTAGGAAGGTTATATTTAGTGGAACTGTACCCACATTTGAGTGGAGAGAGAGTGGAAAAGTATTTTTATAAAAAACAAACTATTTAAACCCGATAGAGGTTCGAGCCTAAATATTCCCCATCATCGGCAGTCTAACACGATAATAACGCGTTAGACCAGGTGGCCACCGAAGTGGGTAGCAATAAAATTGTTATTCATTATAGTCCATGATTATTGATTAATAATAACTGTGGTTATAGCAGTATTGAAACATTAATAAATCAGTGCACTTTCTGATAGAAAACAGCTTGAGTTGATTCAGTATAATAAAGCTAATATCCACAGAGCTGTTGTAAATAAATGGTATACTAAACACAACATATCACTAATTTAATAGGTTGCATAAACTAAATGATGTGAGATTTTAAAGAGTTAATACTCTAATACCACCCCCAAAATATCTATGGTTAATTTCTATGCGCCACAGCGATGCAATATGGTCACTAAATAACTACTAGAACTTATTCTGAAATGTGAAATCTTTCCCTTCAACAAACTCAGCAAAGTAGAAAGGATGGAGAGGTATAATAATGGATATCTAGATAAGAGTTAAAATATGTCCACAATTTAACTATTTATAACTCATTAAAGAAAATCAGTAACAAATTGGTAGCCTTAGGACCAAATATAAGCTTTTAAATATATTTTTTGACCAAAAATACAAGATATTATTATATAGAGGACTACCTTTGTTATTAACCGAGTAATACAAAGTCATAGTTTGATTTAGAAAATCATATAAAGTGTTGGGAAATACGCATTTTAGCAATCTAACACAACCATAATTTAATATAAGTATGTATAACATGATAAGCTATTATCTTTGTTTAAATGAACCTACTTTATTCTGTAGCTAGCTGCAGCCCGCGATAGTAACATTTCAGTTCACCTACCTAACATACATGCATTGTTCCATAGAGTGGTTTGCAGTAATTATCACGACAATTTTTATTTTGTTATACTCTTCATAACTTTAAAACCAATGTACCGATTTGAATAATTTAAAAATTAATTTACTCCTACGTAAACAGCCTAAATGATTAAATAATTGATTTGGATAAGGATTCATATCATGATACGGATATAATCACTCTTTGTTCGCATCCGTGTTTTAGTTGACTAATTTCAACAAAAAACTGTTATTGTAACATAACTATAATAATTACATATATTGTCTCGCGGAATTTTTTGTTCACATTAGTGAGAACGTTCAATATGTATAGTATTTTTATGTAATACCAATAGTTTTTCAGCGCACGCGGGTAAAGCATATTTTTAGGCAATTTTTTATACCTTGTGTAAAACTATTGACATTTTTATGAGGAATAAATTAAATTTTCAAATTAAAATATAGCCTATGCTACTCGCTGATAATGTAGATTTATATTGGTGAAATCTTTTTTTAAATCGGTCCAATAGTTTTTGAGTTTATCCATTACAAACAAAAAAACAAAAAATCAAATCTTTCCACTTTATAATATTATAGTATAGAAGTATAGATTTAGTAATAAGAGTGTAAGAAGTTTATTGACTTCAAATATTCAAAAGTATATTATTTATGGATTTATAGGCATAGTTCAATAGAGAAACAATTTTTTAAAACTATAACTTTTATATAGCTTTCGTTTCAAAATGTGATGTCTTTATATTAATGTAAATGAAGCAATGTTGATATTGTTCAAAATGTTTTAGATGTATGCACTAAGATTTTATATTCATTTTATATCTGTTCCAATTTTTTTTAAACATTGTTTTTTCTGCTAGAAATTCAAGGCTATCGCTGTATTGTAATTGGGTAACGAAAGCGTTTTAAGAACAATTATTTCAAATTACACGAAACTATAAACAAGTTGAATAATAAAATAAAAGTTAATTTTATAGAGTGATACTTTTACTCATCTGTAATATTTGTTTGTCTATTGAAAGAATGAATTCTTAGATGAGAGTCAGATACAAATATAAAGTTATAATACTTATAAATTAGATTGCTATGATTGTAACTTTTTTTTTTAAATATTCCAAAATACAGGTTTTAAATTAATATTACTTTTCGGATTAGTTTTTTGTCAACAAAACTTTTGTATATATAAAAACTTAAAGATTTAAAAGCTAAAATAAAATGGTAAAATAACCATTCGATTAAAACTAAATTAACAAAACAAACCTTATATTTGTACTGTACATCCTCTCAAAATGATTTATTCTTCTTTCAATTCAAATATTGTTTCCTTTATTTCGATCCAGCGACCCAAATATTAGAATAGTGAATACAGTTATTAGCAGTGCCTGTATTACTTTTAGCCATCTGTGAAAAGTTCAAACCAATCGCCGTCTAGGCATGTTCTACCAAACGTTATTTCTCATTTAGAACTCTTTTTAAAAAAAAAAGAATCAGCTGTGTAGGCCTACTATAATTTGAAATAGGAAGGGCAAGGGGGAGTGGCTAGAGGTGGGGTACGGTTGGGGGCTAAAAGTTTTGTAGTTGACTCGTATTGATGTGCCAATATCATTTCCCAGAGGGGCCACTCAATCAACGTCCGGAATGCGTTTCGAAGCTCATATATCGATATTCCCTACCTAAATACTGACCGGTTGGACAAAGACGAGGTAACATTAGTCCACCCGACCCCTATTTCTCCTATATATGTTTTTACAAGCTACTCTCGATTTTAGTTGGATTTTATTTTTCATAATGTATTTATTTCATTTTTATTTTGATCTCTTTTGTTCGATTAAGGGGTCAGTCGTGATAAAGCTGATATGTGTTAGTCAGGAAGGTTCAGGTTCGAATCTTGGTCATGTATGCTGGAGATTTATCATAAATGTGATTTTTACTTTCTCATCAAAAGAAATATGAATAGAAATCGCAAAAATTTTCATCCACGATATTATGATAGTTTTTACTTTCTATATGCCCTTAAACTCAACAAAGTGATTTTTAAAGCTATGCTTGTCAATCTATTCCCATATCCATCCATCTATCCGTCCGTCCACCCAAATGCACACCCGCCCGTCTGACCATCTATCCGTCCGTCCCTGGCCAATTATGAGTGATGGTTTGATGGCTTTTGTTCAAATTTGACAAATAAATATCATAATTAGTACATCAAGAGATATTTTAGATTTTTTACCCTATCCTTTAAATTAATGGTATTTTACTAATGAAAAATTTCTTTGAATTCTAAATTTGCTGAAAATGTATTTAATGATTTGGTTTAGAATGTTTGAATAGTGACCGTTAGATCTTCCAAATAACCCTGTTAAAATGGATATTGGTTAAAAACTCGCTCAAGGATGGTTAATTGAAAATTTGTATTTGAAAATTCAAACCATTTCAAAATAGGCCATAACAATATGATTTAAGATATTTATCTGGGAAGTGTTTGACATTACACATAAAACTGTACTTGTTTTTCAGGGAAACAAATCTTTTAAAGTTAGTTTACTGATGACATTTATTTTTAAATTCCAAATATTTAAATCTAATTCAAACAATTTTGTTTTAACTGCACACATATTTTTATATATTTTTCTTACTAAAAATAAACGTTTACTATTTTACTGATGAGTGATTTAAAAAAAATGTATTGTGAAAAAAATAACTATACTGATTAAAAGTATTATCGTATATGTTTTATTTTTACAATTAAATATTATTTAATGGTAGTTTACTATTAACCTAGTTTTGAAAAATTGTTAAACACCATTTGAATTTTTTTAAACTCTAAATGAAGAAATTTATTGTGATAAACATACGGTTATGTTGTATTTTATTAGGACAACCCATTCAAATGTACTTTACTAAAAAACTTTTTTTCTTTACATTTTGTTTCAAGCTATAATCTCTTTAAAGCTGAAAATAGAACTGCCCGGAAAACAAATTTCACTTTCAGATGAGTTGTAAAATTTAGTAACCAGAAACCAGCAAAATCTAAAAACGGAACATTTAAAAATGTGGCTACTGAGATTGAAGGAGGGAGCATGAGTGGTTAAAATTAGAAAGAAAAAACCTTTAGTTGGAGTAGAAAATTAAAATTTTGGCAGAAGGTAAAGGGAGATCTACAAATAATCATTAAAGTATTAAAACCTTTAATCTTTAGACGGATATTCAGGAAATATGAGGTTGAGGTTCAGGTTAAATAGAGAAAACAACAACTATTTAGTACCGTCGAAAATCTACATGTTGCAGGTAGGTAGGTAGAAGGACAGCAACGGTTAGCAAACTAAGTCTTGAAATTTGAAAATTGACCTTTAAATAGGGGTGAATCGGGGTTTTGACATTTTTTAAATTCACTTATGTATCTTTTGAGCCAGAGGATATAGAGTCTTGAAATTTAAAATGAAGATCTAGTTCTAAAATTGTGTGAAAGATTTTGAGAGATTTTCAAATTTCTTCCCCTAAGAGAGTGGAAATGGGCAGAAAGGCGTCGAACTCATTGATTCACTCATAATCGTATTAACCCATCAACTGGGCCGATAAACCTGACATTTTTCTTGGCAGGATGGTAGTGGCAATTTTACATATAACCAGGAAAATATAAGATCGTAAAATTTCAAAATGGGTTTCCGGGAAATATGGGATTTATAATCATTGAAAAATAACATTTTGAACTAGGTTGAAAAATGAAAATTTGGCAAACAATTAGGAAACAGCTACCGATAGATCAATAATTCTAAAAATTTTCAAAACTAAATAAAAGGAGAAGGGAGGCTCAAAATTTTCAAAACTAATAGTAAACATTTACCTCCAAGTGTGGTATAATACTGAAATTTGGCAAGAAGGTAAAAAAATACCACTCCAAATAAATATCAAGAGCTTAAAATGTTAATTTCATAATTGGAACTTCGGTAAACAGTGGGTCGATTGGGGGGGG
>CABFOV010002389.1:36577-55001 GCA_902141375.1 Timema poppense
GGGGGGGGGGGGGGGGGGTCTTGACTAATGCTCTATATTTGGCCATTCAATCTTATCTTAGCTCTGCTTTCCTGGTGTAAGGAGGAACTCATTTATGAGGTGGGGACACCATTAAGTTTTCCATTGTCCCCAAAATGGTTTTCTACTTTCTCTCCACGCAAATTCGGGTACCCTTACTCTAAATTCAGCCTTCCTTATCCCTAACACACTAGCGTAATTAATACGTATCGGATAAATAGGTTATAAGATGGGGAGCTAAAAAAATATCCCCTTTGCCATGGAAGATTGTAAATTTTAACTATCTACGTATTATTATGATTATAATATATCCATAGATAATTGGAAAATAATACTTGATGATATCGCTTCTTTTATCATTTCAAATATTTAAAAATAAAATAATGGGTAGCGTATAATATACGTCCGTAAAAGTTAAAATGACCTACTTTCATATGTTCGGTAGGGGTAAAAAAAATAGCCAATAAAAATGTAAGGTTCCCCAGGGAGCTATTAGTTTTTATTCTCGTGTATTGGTTCAAAAAACCACAGTCCTCTGAAGAATGAAAGAAAAAAAAAATCAAACGATTTGCATTTGATTGTATTGCCGCTTTTGGGTTTTTGTTAAAATAAAATTCAAGAGCGTACAATTTTGAAGCCTTTCGAAATAAAAAATTTAAATACAAGACAGGCGATAATATATACATATATGTGTATAAAGAGTATGTTTCTCGGTCAAAATTTTGGTTCACTTACCGTCTCAAATAAATGTACACGATGGGCGTAGGGAGCCTTGATGGTGCCATAGTCAAGGAAAAGTAAGTGCTCTACCGGCATTCGTCCCTAGAGAAGGTAAGTTGGTACGAGAAGTGGTTAGAAGGAGGGTGAGGAAATGGGGGTGGGCGAGTAAAAATAGCGTGCAATTGCGGTTAAAGGTGTTTGGGTTCTCCAGTTACCGTCTCTTGGAATTTGAATGTCCCTCACAACGCTCGCTACCCTTTCCCTCCCTTCTCCAAACCATTGCCCATCTTTCCTTCTTATTCTGTCTCTTCCTACCTACCACTGTTTTACACCTTTTTGTAGCGAACGCGGGCGGAAAATAAAACGGGTGTAAAAGCACTGACACATATCACCCCATCCTCCAGCCATTTCTTTCCCCTTGGGATAGATCGCACCGCGCGTGTGATCAGTGTGGACGGGTTCTGGCTTATATAAAATGTAAACTGACACGCGCAGTGAGTGTTTGGAAAACTCCCCGAGTTTGTAAGAAGCTATATCGTATAAAAACAGTACAAATCGAAAATAAACTTGTCTATTTTCAAAAGTTAAGCACCACATCTTGCTACCTATTCGTGCTATATGCTTATGTAGGTCTACTAATTACGCTAATAGGTTTAGAGATTAAAAGGTTATATTTAGAGGAAGTTGACTAGCATTTGCGTTGAGAGAGAGAGTTAAAAACATTTTTGAAAAAATTATTCTCATTTCACTTGACCTATATTTAAACCTTTATATCCCCGTCATCGGCAGTCTAGTCTAATGCGAGATTGACGCATTAGATCATACGATCACTGAAACGGATATTATTTTATAAGTTAACATAAGCTTTAGTTATATATTTGAAAACAATTATATAATTAAGATTATTTTGGTCTCACAAATATCTAACAACACAATCCCATATACATTTATTTCGATATCTAGGTTTCCTTTTATTTTATTGTATATTGTATAATATAAAGCATAATCTATTATTATTATCATCATTATTAGTGTGTATTCAATCGTGAGAAATAAAATATCTAGTTTGATCACCGTGTATGTATTCTTGGTGATGATTTGTGAGAACAACGTTGCCCAATGTATAACTTGGAGGTTATCTACACGTCATACCCACAAAATGATGACGTAAAGATAATAGTTATGAAGGATTAAAGCCAATTGAGATCTTAAACCTAACTTAAGCATGCCATACCATGGCAACCAAAGGATCAGTTCTCCTTTAGAGAAAAATATATATTTTACTCCCAGGGGTCAAACCTGGAACCACTAGATCAGTAGAAAGTGGCACAAACCACTGGACCAAAAATCTGGTTGAAAATATTAAGTGCGTTCATCATAACAGGCCAAACTCAGCACCCGGCTTGCATCTTTGTTTGTGTGTGCGCGCGTGGGGTATGAAAGTTAAAGGGAACAGAAAAGACCTACGATATGCCGGAAATGCTAACAGTGAATTTGTATTTGAATGATTATGCGAAATTTCCCGCGGTGACGATGGGGGACAAAGCAACAAAGTTTCTTGTTTCTTGTTAATAACTACAGTATGACCCTATTATTACTGAATAAAGATTTGTGCACAGTGCTTATCTGTGAAGCCATTCTAAAATGGTCAAAAATGACCTTTTCAACGTAGTTTTTATCAAAATATTATTTAATAGTTAATTTAAGTTCATAATACTGAAAATTTTTTAACACTTACTCTCCATTAATGGTTAATTATAAATGATCCACGTGCAATAATAATCTTGTAAATCTACGATTTCTAGCCAACTGTATCAGAGTTTATTGGCAATGTGATTCACGCTCTTAATATTAAATGTGCATAAAATGTATATTGCTTCAATAAATTGATTCAGAAATTTACAAAAATTGTTAGAGTTGTCACTTTAGCCTGGCCACGTGGCTAATTGGCTAGAGTCGTCAATCATAAATTTAGGAGGATTTCTTAAAATTCCTTGTGATGAGGACGAAGACATTTTACATTTGTAAACTGGTTGTCCTGTTTCCTTGTTAAATGAATCTATACGGAGGAGCATGTTAATAGACATTATGCCAGTTTGTTTAGTACATCTTGTGTTTATATAATCATTGATTTTAGAACATACACGTTAAAAACTCCAAATAGGCATAAAGGTAAAGGTTGTAGGCCTTAAATTTATTATTTTTTACACCAAATTTAGTATCCGATCATGTTATACGCATAGAATAATTAAGCTAATTTAATAGGGGTTGAGGAGGTAAAATGTTAGGTGAAATTTACCTGCATCTGTGTTGAGGGAGAGTGGAAAATTATTTAGCAAATAATCACCTCTCTCGGGATTCAAACCTAAGTCACAGTAATTCGAGTCTAAAATGTGAATTATGCCTTGAACCATGCGACCACCTATTTTGGTTCTATAATTTTTAATCTGTGACACGTATGCTATTTTAGTGAGTATAATTAAACTAATGGATTTGTGGTGATGAATTGAATCAAATTGAAGAATAGAGCGTGTAGCATGTCACTCAAGTAAAATGACATCTACAATTACTAATCTGCACAAAATACTAAACTGAAATAAAGGAATCCGAAAAAGAGAATTAAAACCAATATATTCTGTAATAATATTATTTGTGTTCCACTTACTTTAAGCGGATATTCCCGGATACAACACCATGCTTCGACAAAATATTCTGCAATTATGGCGGAAGCGAAGCGTGGCAGTTTTAACAGACGTCTGAACCCTTGAACACTCGATGTTGACGAAGGACCGGATTGTCGTTGGTTAGATGCCTCAAGCTACGAGCACTGCTAGCCTAGCGGAATTCCTCGGCAACTCTTTCTCCCCTATTCCCCCTTTCTCCTTCCTTACTTTTCCCTCATTTCATGCCCATATTTGGTCCTGTTTGGAGTCAGATAAAAGAGTATATAACGGGTGACCCCTAGGTCCATTCAACTGTAGTTCATCATATTATATCCTCGAAGGAGGAACCTCTGCTCCAGCACCCGAAGAAGAAATTGGTGGTCTTGATGTTTGGGTCGTGGGTCTCACCGCCTAGACGCCGAGGGAATTTCGTCTGACGTACCAAGTATTCGAAAAATAACCAAGTCCTTCAGACTTGTTGTAGTATTCAAGGAGACTAATTTTGTTTCTGTTAGTCGAAGCGGCTTTAATGTATTCTAAGTCCGAAGATTGACTTAAGTTTTATTTCTGTGTCCGTCTGACTTAGTATAGTTAGTCAAAGCGGCTAAAATGTTTTTTAAGTCCTTCAGACTTGTTGTAGTAGTCAAGGAGACTAATTGTTCTTCTGTTAGTCGAAGCAGCTGTAATGTTTTCTAAGTTCTTCAGACTCATTATTTTAGTCAGAATGAACAAATTTGGTTTTGTGTCTATCTGACTTAATTTTTTTAGTCAAATAGTCTGACTATATATTTTCCCTATGTCCATATGACATAGCTTAAATACTGGGGCTTTGAGCTCTATATGTAATAAGGACCTTGCTTTAAGGTCTATCTTCTGCATAAGTTCCTTATTCCATTTTAAGTCCTTATGACTTCACAATATCTCATGACGCCATGGACGTCATGCTCACTTGTTAGAATTTTTGAATGACTACAAGCAGGTTGTCTAACGCCTTTATTTGAGGACCTAGTTAGGTCAGTATCTAACAGCATTTTTGTTGGCACACCTTTTTCTGTGTTACTATTTTGGGTGCACAAAGTGCGGAACATGGCTAGTTTTGTATAGTGGCCTGCACAGATAGTATTTTCATTTGCCCCTTGTCGGCACCTCATTAGTCCAAATGTTTAAAGTTAGTGTGTACTAAATTTGATGTATGCCCCAGGGAGTGGGTAGTGGTATAAATATAATATTGAGTGCTCTGGCAGTACCCACTGGAAAAAGGACCGGCCATAGTACAATTGTGTTGACACCGATTGTTAGCCATCTACTAATGTAATTCACAGGCCATCCTCTTACCATTTATTATTTAGTGTGTCTATGGGATCTTTCTTAATTTCAAATAAAGTTATTTAGCTTGGCCTGAATTTAGCTTAGTAACTATATTATTATTATTATTATTAGCATCGCGTCTTACTACCCGTTCGGGTTATACGCACTTACGCTAATGTGTAATGGTAGGGTGATTGTGAGATGAAATGAAGGACCTACAGTTTAACGTGGAATCCGAACCACGGTGGAGGCCTGGCATTCCCCACATTCACAAGATGTCTTGTCAGAGGTGAAGGAAGGGTTTGGTAATCAGATAAATCTTTGCCGGGACCGAGGATTGAACCCCGGCCGCCAGCATAGAAGTCTGACACCTTACCCCTAGACCACCAGGCCACCATTAGTAACTATAAAACAATAGGATTTGCAGTTATATTTTTATCAGTTATTAATTCACCATGTTTTCTGTTTAGACCCTTCTGTTGGTAGTCTGGCGCTAGCCCGGCTGATTTGGATGCCAATACTTTCTATAGACTTAACTTCCATTTGACTGTTCCGTCTCGTCTTGGACACGTGTTCTCCCGTGCTACGGGAAGTTCCTATATTTTTCGAGTTGTTAAATCATATCATATTTGTCAGTTTAAAACATAATGCTTCTATTTATACTTCTAAGCGTTACAAGTTTTCCTTAATCAATTTAGCGAACGTTTATTACTGTTTTCCTGCTATCAATTGTAGCACTATACCATCTTTTTATGTTTGTTTTTTTATAATAAATCTAATTTTGTTACCTATTTATTTCTCTTACTCTTATGAAATATTTTCCAGTTTCTAATTTGTTATACATTTACTTTGTAATAGTTATCGTTACCTCCTCTACATATTAGAGTGAAGTGGAAGTAACGATACAATATGCACCACAATCTGTGATACAAACGGAAGCGAGAAAAGTGCGGGATAATATTTACTGGAGCATTTATGTAAACAAAATTAAGGTGGGACGTTAGGAACATGATAAAAAGCCATTGATTTTGCAGATCCTTAGCGAAGCATTTTTTTAAACAAAATAAATATTATATTACTTTGGTACAAACTTGTAATTTAATTTTATTCGCGTGGTGATAGAAACTTTGTTGAATATCTGACATGAGCATAGCAGCATTAGATGGGAAACTTTTTTAAATTAAGAGCAAAAGTTGTCATTAATTTCTGAAACACCCTTGACAGATATTTGACAACTGTTAATATCACCAATAGATTAAAATACAAATTACATGTTTGTACTGAAATAATATTTTATTTGTTCTGACCAAATTATGTTTCGATATAAAATTGCAAAAAAAAATTAAATGTTCTCACGTTACCTACAACCCGTACTTTAAAGGGGACGCCTGCGGTAGAGCTAAAATACAGTTCATTTAATCCATACAAAATTACCGCGATATTTAAAAATGTATTATTATTTCTAATTATTGTGGAAGTGAAACTTACTAACATGCCCTTATAAAATTAAAAGCTTTATATATTAAGTTTTAAAATTTTAGATTTTTTTGCCAAAAATTAATTACAGAAGCTCATTTTTGATGACGTTTCACGTTAAATGTATAAATTTTTAGTAAAATTAAATTGTTAGAAAAGTAAATTTATAGTTTTTTAAACAAATGTATTACTATTTTTAGAAGGTCACAAAGAAATTTTAAGGTAATTGAAAACTATAGTGTTAGTGGTTTTGAAAAATCACAGCCACCATTCCGATAAGAAATTCTGCATTGCGATGATATTTCCCTTCAAAAAGACGGCAAGCTTAAATAATTTTGTAAACCATTTCTTGAATGGATAAATGTTAAGAAATGTAGAAATAGTCTATAACAGAGCTCATGAATTTTCAAATCCACTGCAGAATATGAAAAAAACAAAACAAAAAAAACACGAAAAGTATAATTAATCTGATAACAGGTTTATGATAACGTGAATGCCTTAATTCACTGAAATGATGATGTATGTATTTCTGCTACTAGCAGACATATCATTTATTTTAGTTTATGGTTAATTTCATGACCCAAATAAATTTATTGTTTAGCTATATGTTTGCAAACAAAATTTTTATCTTCGTGCTTCTCGTCTTACTACACGCCTATTCTATCTGCATACTCACACGGATAGTCTTGAACAAAGGATAATTTAAACGGGGTGTAACCGCTTTTTCTAGGAGAGATAGAATGATAACAATGATTTTAGGAAAAATCTTCTTCATTACACTTTTATAGATCTAATCCACAAATTTACCATCAAATTCCAGTAAAAAGATTTTTAATAAATGGGTTTTCACGTATTGTCAACTCATTTGTAAATGTATATAATTTAAAATGCGTATATTATTCTTCCTAGCTTCATTAGTTTAAACCTGCGTATAGTCTAAGTGAGTAGTGCCTGCACAAAAATATTTAAAATAATCTATATATAAATAGTGGTTTTTACCTAAATAACTCATTAAATAAAATACTATGGCTGTACAACACTAATCTGTTGTCAAAAAACCTGTACAAATACTACAAACCAATAAACCCAATACCTTTTTTTTAGAGCCGAGTCTTATTATACGTTAAAGTTATACGCTTATGTACTAATTACGATAATTGTTTTAGAGATTATTAAGGTTATATTTAGAGAAATTATACCCACATTTAGTAGAGATAGCTTGGAAAATCATTTCGGAAAAAGCATCTTTATTTCACCCGACCAAGATTCAAACCTCAATCTCCCTGTCATCGGCAGTACAGTCTATTACAAGAGTAGCGCGTCTTACCTTGCGATCACCGAAGTGGGCCTTAGTGAATTAAATACTATATTTGCCGACACAAGAGCAATAATGCCTCTAGTAACTAAAATATAGTAGCGCATCTAACTATGAAGCTTAATTTCCATTTCATGTTAATACGAAAGGGAAACATACAACCCCATTATTACTATTGTGTTCTGTCATACGACAGGTTGATTCCTTTTGTCAGTGAGCTTTAGACCATCAATTCGCCGTGTCTTCTACCTCCATCTTCAAGGCCCTGATTTTTCTTATTTCCTTCAATTCGTCCAAAATTGAAACCTTCCTCTTCCTAAGCTCCTCTTTCACTCAACCTTGCCTTCTAGGACGTCATGAAAAACACAGTTCCACATAAGAATATATCGAACTCAATTTGCTTTGCACCGAGAAATCACGTCCAAAATGGTTCTCTTCTCACTCAACAACTCCATAAGATTACTGAAAACAGCCTTTATACGCTCGTTAAATCGATAGTGATACTACACATGGCCACTCCCTGTCACTTCACAAAATATGTTCCCCTACACCAATATTGTGTTGCTTCAGGACTTTCCTCTTGAAACTAACGAGATTACAACCGATGACCTTCACCCCAACTCGATGCACGTAATCCAAATAGAGCTATTCGCTAATGAGAATAAGCCATTTTAACATTAATATAATGTTGTCTGGTGAGCTTTTCTACACCAACATCCATCATAGAATAATCAAGTGGTTCAGTGAGATTTATGACCCACACCGGCGGGCACACGGATTAAATGTCAAACTCGTTTGGTATGTTTCGCTGATTATAGGGTGGTTAGGGCTCGAATCTTTGGCAGATTTTTTCCTTAATTTGGGTCTTTCTATTCCTCCGCGTGAATGTGAATACATTAACTCTAAATTATACTTTCCTCAGCCTTATTTTTTAAGTGTATAGTAGATATTGGTGGGAAGAAACTTTTAGAAAATACAAACATAATATGGTTTGCAGTCCATTTTGATAACATTTTAGCATATTTTTTTTGCACAAAGACTACATCGACTACAGATTACTAGCATTCGTATTATTTATGATCTTAAGTATCAAGACCACATTAATAATAAATACTTTGACAAACTGAAGTGGTTATGACTAAACGAACGGCGGACACTTAACTTCCTCAGTCTTCTACACATGATATTACAGATTTCCTCCCCACATTACTTAGCAACCAATTTTAATCTATTAAAAAAAATCAGCACCAGTTAAATACACGTGCTAAGAGCTCTAGCCTTATAATTATCCCTATTTATAAATCTGAATCTTATTCGTGTTCATTCACATTTGCAGCATTACAGGAGTGGAATGCGCTGCCTCCCACTGTAAGAGACTTGACTGGGTTGGCTGATTTCAAATCTCCAGTCAAACGGAATATTATTTCTAGGTGAATCTTGCTCTTAATGCTTTTGTAAACCTAACAAGTAAAGCTGTCTATAAATATATGTTGAAATAATTGTATAAATGAAGGAATGAATGAAATAATGTATGTAGGTAAATCAAATGTTTATATTTAAAATCTTGCAAACATTTTTGTATTTACTATTGTTATTATAAGCTTGCTAGTTTAATTGGTTAAGTGTAAAACAAGGAAAACTAGCCCTAACTTCACCAAAATGTCTCAAAATAAAGAAAGTAAGTGAATAAATGAGCTTGACATTTAGACAACGTGCTCACCGGTGTGTATCAAAATGGGGCTGTTAAATAAATTCCATCCAATGAATAAATCACAAGCAATGACTCAATGGACACATCGATCTGAAGCCCAACAAACAAGCACAAAAACAATCGAAAACAATGCGACGCTCAAACATGCGGCCCAAACGATAGAATCGAAAATTATATCCTAATAACTTTTTTTTTTCTTAATCACCTATAGTATATGTTACATGTTCGGCCGGTTGTTGATAAAGGTCATTCCGGGGATACCATTCGCTCTCCATTTTGCTACATCATTAAACAGTCATAAATAACTGGCACCATGATCTGGCGAGCGGGCATCGCGTTATGCAGTAATTCACCGTCCATTACGAGGCCACGCCCTCTCCGTGGACAGGTCACCCTCGGTATATGACATCTGGTCATGGGTTGTCACAGCCAGTGATGGTCCAGGATTCATCGTCAAGATACAGAGAGACACTGTGCGATTTAAGCACGTTATCGCTCGACATCAATATCGAGAAAAGCAAACAGATATAACCCTAATAATTAAAACAAAATATATGGTAAGGTGCACCACACAGACATTTTCTCTCTTTATTCTTAATATAAAGAGATTTACTAAAAAAAACCTGTAAGATTTGTTAAACAAATAACCCCATGGTGTGAACCCAAAAGGAAGCTATATCATCCGAGCAGCTGGCATATGTTGGTGAAAATAGTGCCAACATTTGTGGATAAAGGGTGTAATGTGGTCAGCACGGAGAACCTTCAGGCAGTTAGTCTCAGTTTTCTAGATAACTTATTTATTCAAGTAATTTCTCATTTAAAAGGCTTAGTTTGATCCCGTTACTGAACCACTATTCCGCAGATTTTTTTTGTTAAACAAAATAATAGACACTGTTACAGAAACATTAAACAAAAGAACATTGATAAAATAGTACAAGCTATCAAAGAAATATAAAGAAAAGAGGAATATCTCAGTCCACCAAATTGAATAACAATTGATTTTTATTTCAAAGAGCTGAATATATATATAATAATAAATTATATTAAAGCCTAGAAACTATTGATTTTATAAAAATATGTTTTAAATAAAATATTATTCATATTTCCTAAACAAGGTGTGAACAAACTAATAATAGTAGGTTACTATAATTTTTACAACGATAAACTATTTCGTATTTAAAATATTTGGGGCAAAATTGACACTTGATGTATACTTAATAAAATTAATTTTCAGAGGGAAAATATAACTGTAATTTTGTTAATAACGTTGAACCGCACCTAGATACAAAATATAATCAAAATCATTTCAAACATCTTTCGAGATTTTTTTTCATCTTCTTTCCCTTCAGTAAACTAACTTTTATTCAAGGATTGAATATCTAATTTTTTTTAAAAATATTCTTGTGGACTTTATAAAAAGTCTAGATATCAAGTGTAGCCTCAATCGGTAAAATAGTTTTGGCTTGCGATGCCGATATACAGACACACAGGCAGACAGCTTTGTGAAAAAAACACCTTTTTTTTGTTTCAAGAATTGACATTTATCAAAATATTGATTTTAATTTTTTTATGGTAACAATTCTTCTCCCTACTTGGGGTCAATATAAAGTAAGAATGCATCTAATATCTCACATCGCTCAGCAAGTGGAATAAGGCATCAGACTCGTTTTGTTTGGTTTGCCAACGCTTGGCTTATAGAGTATTCCAACCTCAGGTGGTTGTACTGAGAAATGTTTTCTCTTAGTGGTTTCCTACTCTTTCTCCAAGCAAGTGTGAATACATTTCCTCAGTATTTTACCTCTTTCATTCCTATCCCATTAGTTAAGTTAAATGTGGATAGCTCGGGTGGGTGTTAAGACATGGCGTAAATAACAAAACGGAAATACCTTCTACACACACAGACACACACACACATATTTTATTGATGTTTCATGGCATAGCGTCGATAATGAAAGCATATAAATATTTACGCATGATTTATTATATGCAATGTTAGCTTTTTATAAGCTGACATTACCACATTATAATGTATGATAGTCGGATTATCGGATACGGTTTTTCGACGGTTGGTTATAAATCATAGAAGTGTTGTTGATTTTTTTATTTAGTTTTTATTCGTGAATCATTGTGTTTACCTAATAATAAATCATTTTTAAAAACTATTTCTGACAAGAAATCACAATTATTTCTGATTAACTCGCTATTTATTTACAAGTATTTGATTATATTTAATATTTTACACTAAAAAACAAACGGCACCAAATACCAAATATGTCTACATTTATAACTAATACTTATTTGTTTGATAAATAATGCTATTTTTTTATTTACCTATAAAGTTACCAGAATCAGTGTTTACGTGGATTAAACGTTAGTCTCATACAGTCCGATATATATATATATACCTTAAATTTAGAGGCTTGAATTTGGCAGGATCTGAGTGTACCAAGAGTATATTTACCCCAACAGTTTCCTACTCTCTGTCCTGCTATGAGAGGGTGGGTAAATTTAATCTAAATTCTACCTTTCTCATATCTATCACAATAGTCGAGTTAAATAAATACGAATTATTTTTAATATAAAGTGAGAAAATATGAAGAAAAAAAAAATGGACAAAAATACAATAAATTTTTTCTTAACCATATTTTGCAGTTAACCCTGTTTAAATGAGAAAATTTGGATGTGGACAGTATTTACAGGAATGTCAGCAGTCTTGCTAATAAAAAGCATACAATTAGTTTGAGTTCATAGCTAGGAACGTAGTTCAAGAAAAGGTTATACTATCTAATCTTTTCAATGTTTTTTAAGTGTTTATTTACCTTGTTTAATGTAAGAAGTCTAACCACACAATGTTTTCAAAATAGCCTAGCCTAAAACAAAACTCAATCTTATCACCAATGGACCAACTCTATATACTGTAGAATAAATGAGAAAGAATGGTAAAAATTGATTATGTATATTACTACTATCGTACTATTATCGTGCATCCATCTAGATCTACATCATTTTTCTTAAGTGGCAGCTAAATACCACATGACTTTGCGTATGTATACGTGAAAATATATATATATATAATAGATTTTTAAATACGTAAGATAAGAATCTTTTTAATTAGATCCGATTATATTACTAATCAGACGAGACCCTAAAGAACTTTATAATTACTTAACAGACTCTAAAACAAGAACCATTTAACCAAATATGTTGTGTGATTTGTGATATTAAAGTGTACTATCTAAGCACATCTCACTAATATAACTAACTTAACAATAAGTTGTAGTCTTTATACTATGAAATTATGTCCCTAAATAAACTTTTTTTTATCAGGGCAAACCTATTTACAAATAATAGATATATCTTTAATTAACAATAATTAGAATCTAACCAGGGTCACCCTTGAATAAAGCAATCGATCACGTTGAATACTTGGTCACACTTACTAATGTATCATATTGGCCATGATTTAAACTAGCATTGTGGGTCGAATACAATGATTTTCCCTGGTAGGCCAAATGCGGTCAGAAAAGCTATGTCTATTGGTCATCCCTGATCTCCTAAACCATTCTTCTTCCTTCTACCTCTGCTACCATTACCTCAAAAATACCCCCCTACATCGCCATTCCCCCCTTCTCTTACATCCATACATCACCAGCTCGTTCATCTCTAGCGTTTGAAGAGCATAAATACAAACCTTCCTATACGAAACAAGCTTGCAACATTGAACCCAGTAGTCATGGAGCAAAGATTGCCACTATATATCACTTCATGGCTATGATAGATATTCGTATGTTTTAATAAAGTATTTTAGAGTTGAACAATAACATCACAACTTTTATTCGGTTCTATAGAAATAATTATTCAATTAACAACAAACTGTGCCGTAACTCAAGAATTAAATGATTAACATGATATTATTATGTTTTATTTTATTATTATTTTTTATTTCAAAAAGTTATTTTGATTACAAACTGTCATAAATTAAAGCTAAGATAAAAGTTATCCTAGTTAAAGCTTAAATATTAAAGCTATAGGCATACTAAATTATTAACTTTAAAAAAATGAGTCATTGTATTAATTGGTTTGTCAAAATATTATAATTAATGACAACCTGTGCCATAAATATTGTATAAATTTAAGATTGACCAATTTGTAAATTAAATATGGGCTATGGGCTAAGATTTATTAATAAACTCAAGACTACTTAATAAAAAAAACTAAGATAAATAAAGTATTAGCCTCCACTTATTTCATATTACTATATACATTTTAAATTGTTCAATATTAATGTTTGCAAAAGGTATATATATTATATTTAAACTACATGAGACTTACTCTCTCTAAGCTTACTCTTTAATATTGAATTTGTTGTTAAGCAAAATCCAGCCTTGCAACCCATTGATTGAAACACCGACATTGCACTTTAAATCATGGTTTATTGTCCCAACAGAGTTATTGATAGACATTGTAGTTATTTTTCTTCCTTGATCTGGCCACACCTTGCACCTTGCAAGCAAACCACATCACGAGGGTCCCGGTGCATGAAGAGTCACCTCCCACCTCGCGCCGCGAAACTCTAGCGGCTGGTTTAGCAACCACACTCAAGCGCTGCGCCAGACAACTGCGGGGTGATAGAAAGGGGTGGGGAGGGATCGTTACGTCACCACTACAAATTATATATATAAAAGAAAGGTAATTAAAATTAATGTAAATATTAATTGTATTATTTTGGGATGTCAAATTATCCAAAAATGCCAAAGTATATTAAAATATATCATTGAATTAAATATAAATTGTACCGAGTTCTTGATTGAGCTAGCTTATAAGTCAGATGCTTATGTTAGTTTTTTTTGTTAAGAAAGTTCACATTTAGCAATCATATACATGTCTTATAATTAATAAACATATATTTCTTTATTCCTTTATAAAGAAGCTATAACCATTTATATTTAAATATGCTTGATAAAGACTTAGAATGAGAAATGTGATTTTTATATAACTGCACTAAAGTTGGGCCTGTAAATATACCAAATGTCATCATCCCTTTGAAAAAAAAAATACAGTGCACCTAGCCAAAATACCACTACTTTAAATATCTAGTTAAAAATACTATCATTTATGAGTGGGTTAGTGCTACTTCCCATTCACTTTATTCCGTGTCACTTGTTTGTTCCATTCATCATTCCACTATTGATTAACTGTGTCCAAACGTGTTCTTCAATGCACAAAGTGGTTCATGAGATGGGTTCCGTTTCTATAAAATATTTATGGGAATGGTGTGTCTGTAGCACGATGTAATTTTGAGCCGAGAAATGTTTTACCCTCCACTACCTCCCCCATTCTAGATTATACACATGGCACGTAGCTTGGTAAAGTACGAAATACTGAATATGTGTATATATATATATATATGATTTGTTATTAAACAACATATATTGTTTAATAACAAATCATATTTTTGACGGTTAGAGTACACATGAAAAATAACATATTAAATCGGATTCAGTCAAACCAGGATGAAAAAGATTCGAATTATTTTGTTGAGTTGAAAAAGTGCACTTTAAAAACAATTCTCTCTTTCATAATTTATTTCATATACCCCACCATTGGATTAATTTAAGGTTTAGTGGGATTAGACCAAGTGAACATTTTTTTAAATCTATATTTTATAATGTATATAATTAATAGTAAATTGGCTAATGGCTACTATTAAATATATTTAAGGTTTTATCAAGGAGCTGAATCTATAATTAGTTAGGTAATGTGTTAAACTATTATACGAATATAATAAAACTGTAAATTAGTATGTACGTTCTATTTATTCTGTTTGTTTCTTGTAAACTCAAAAAGTACTCATCGGATCCAGATGAGATTTATATTGTATTATTTATTTTTAAGGATGAAGGGGAAGCTATATTCTCATGCTTTCTCGTTATCGATCAAAGCAATGTCGAATAAACGACTGTTAGTGTTGCTACATTTAATTTTTAAATATTCATTAATTCAAATATATTAATTTTCAATGAATAAATCTAATTTTTACGTCTTATTGGCAACGAGGAGTTTGAAAATATCAACAAATTATGAATGTATGATTATTTTTTATCTTACTTCATCGCCAAATCAACTGCACTCCTAAGAGTAATTACAGAATGTATTTTATCTTAAATCCAAATAGAAACTATATTTTGTGTTGGTTGTTTTATATTCACATTAATAAACAAATCGTACTTCTCTAACTAATCAAACTTACACATAAGTAACATTCAAAATCTTTATGTGATTTAAAGTTACATTTACATGGATACATATTAAGACAAAAAGATTAATTATACCATTAAAAGGAAGAATTTTTTTCTATACTGTAAATTCTTACCTTTCTATGTAACTTTATTTTGTTTTAATTCTTTAAAATAATTTTTTTATGCTATTTTACTTTTCTTTATTTTTTAATTATCATTAATAATACCAATAATCGAAAGTATATAATATATTGTGTATAGAGAAGCTATAGCTTGTTATTCAAAGCAAATTTCATCTTTTAACACATATTTGTATTATAATATCTATTTTGGTGACCTGGTGGTCTAGGGGTAAGGTGTCAAACTTCTATGCTGGCGGCAGGGGTTCAATCCTCGGTCCCAGCATAGATTTATCTGATTACAAAACACTTCCTTCACCTCTGACAAGACATCTTGTGAATATGAGGAATGCCAGGCCTCCATCGTGGTTCGGATTCCACGTTAAACTGTAGGTCCTCCATTTCATCTCACAATCACCCTACCATTACACATTAGCGTAATTGCGTATAACCCGAACGGGTAGTAAGACGCGTTGCTAATAATAATAATAATAATAATAATAATAATATCTAATTTGATATTTTGTTATTGTCGTACTACTTTTTAACTTTTGTAACACAATTTGAATTAATAAAGGATTGATATTTATAAATGATTTAAGATGTTCCTAATTTTCCTTGTGATTAATTTTATTTATTATAAAATACCAAAGCTAATTTATAGACTACTCATTTTAAGAACGGGTAAACCATCTAGCTTTTTATGCGTATTGGAATTTTTGTGGTATTTTCCTTTCCTTCTGGGTAATATAAACAATAATAACTCAAAATAA
Organism: Timema poppense; assembly: GCA_902141375.1. NCBI lineage: Eukaryota > Metazoa > Arthropoda > Insecta > Phasmatodea > Timematidae > Timema > Timema poppense. Next base: position 52,920 of record CABFOV010002389.1, read on the forward strand.
TCCATTTTTAGAAGGTTTAATTTTTGTCAATTTGTTTGTATCCAAAAGAACTCAAGAATTATTCATCGGATAAAGACACTCACTATTTTTCAGGGAACCTAGGTAAGCAAGCTTATCAGCTAGTGAAGTAGGGTCATAAAAAATTGGCGTAAGAAGTGAATATTCGTCGTGGCTGGGAATGTGGCTACGTAAGATGAAACGGAATATGCACTGGAGTGCGCAGATGGGGAGGGTGGGAGTGAGTACGTGTTTATTCTTGAATCTTCGCAAGCACATAAAACACTGATCTTTAAGTTTCATTCTTTCCTAGCATTTGAAATTGTTGATTAGTTTGATATGTGGTTTAATGCAAGCTATTTAGATCATATGTATACTGTTTAGTATTTTTATAAATATTTTAGACTTGTGGAATATTAGCTGGCTTTAGTTAATTTTAATTACATGGTTTTTTTACTATGAATCTTACTACTCTGCGTTAAAGCTATTTGAAATTTACTACTATAATTTAATAGGGATAGATAAAGTTTCATTTTAGGGGAAATGTACCCCAATTGGCGAGAAGACAAAGTTCGCAGCTATTTTAGAAAATGTACCCTTAATCAACTTCATCCTTATTCAAATACCGACCTTTCTGTCATTGTAAAACCGGATTATACGAGCTTAGCATAGAGTCCACATTTCAATCAGAATAGTTTTGTGCAATGTACAGTATATCTTGAACCACACCAATTTAACTATTATAATAACAACACGTTTATTTCTAGCAAAGACTTTGTTTACAATTTATGTAATCAATTTGAAAGAAACTATATTTTACCAAACGTATAGTTTTTAACTAAACGCTCTTCGTCTTACTATTCTTTAGAGCTATCCAGATACTTACAAATAGAGGGTAGAAATAAGGAAGTATTTTTTGTGAAAATGTACTCAAGTGGGAAACCATGTACGAAATACCAATTTATTGCTTAATGACGGGTTTCAAACCTCAATCTTTCCATCATTGTAAAACCAGTCAAGATGAGACTGACTTATTTGTACATGTCCCCCCTGGTGTGGGTATCATTAAAGTTAATTTTAGTCAAACACGAACCTATTAAATAACATTAAGTAGAAATTAAGTGAAATATTTTACATTTATTTCACTATAAAATAACTCGTTAATAATTAGAATCCTAGTTATAATAACACATTTTTTAATCTTTTTGAATATATTATTACTCGTTATTTAAATTACACTGATGTCAAAAATAAAATTTTAGTGTTATTTAAACCGAAACAATTCAAAATATTCAATAAAAAGGCGCAGTTTTTATTTTTAAATATCCGGACGTCACAACCAATATATTAAAAGCAAGGCTGTCTTGTTGTCTACTTGTAGAATTGTATTTTGTTACTACTTCCCTAGCTCGTCACTCAGCCTGCATTGTTGTCGAGGAACGAAGAAGAGACGACCATCCGCTAGACGACGAAGCAAACACACAATAATTAGCTTGTCCATCTTGTGTGAAAACTGCACCTTTTGTCATGACCAACATTTCTGTACGACAGTGGGGGGGGAGGGAGATATAGAGGAAGCAAACAATGACCGTACGGTCGAATAAAAGGCGTAAGTACATGTGAAAACAGGGAAGATGTCGTGGCAAGAACACAATGTTTAATAGTACAACAATGGAAAGTCACCAACGTGTTCTATGTACCAAACATAACCAAAGAATGATTAATAGCGGAACGTAGCCAACATTCATACTTTAAACCAGAGATGCCTAAAATCTTCAAAAATTCGCATTTTAAATCCTTTGAATCCTCGAACTATTGAAATCTTGCAACCTTTATTTTATAGAATCCCTTAGAATATTCTAGATTTGAGTAGTCAATAAAATAACATACACAAGACTGTAAAGAAAAAAATTGAAATAGTCAAGATTTAAAAACAATATTAATATAAGCTACTATTTCTATTCAATATTAATATTATTGTTATTATATTATTATTATTATATAATACAAAGGCAGTAATAGTAAATGTAAGAAGGGTGTGCACGTGTGTGTGTGTGTGTGTGTGTGTGTGTGTGTGTGTGTGTG